>ML777191.1:171944-209640 GCA_009831015.1 Picea engelmannii
ACCTCTAAAAGTAAAAGCGAAAAGTCTGCATAAAACTCCTAAATCTGAGATGTCATGTTTGATGCACTTGCACCAAAACTTGTTAAGGTGGTCTTTAGCAGATATATTGCCTTCACCATCAAAGGTGAGTTTGGACAAGCATGTGACTGTCTTGTTGGGAACATTGGGTAATGAGAAGTTGAAAGCATGTTCCAACACAGTGATTTGGGAAGCCATGGGGGAAATTGAATACATTAAAAATAAAGGCTCCTACAAGGCCATCTTGTCAGTCGGTCCTCCTTCTAGCACCATTTGTTGACGGGCGAAATTGACCGTCCGTCAACTGGAAGAGTGGAACCGGTCCGGGGTTGTCTAATAACCCAAGTCGTTTGGGATGAACCACCCTGACAGGTTTAGCGGCTCCGTTAGCCGATCTAAGGTCCTAAGAAAACAAAAAAGAAAACTACTCTAAACTAACTAATCTAACTAAAACTAACTATTAAAACAAACTAATGAACTAATCTAACTTAAAATAACTATTTAAAACAAACTAAAACAAAATTAACTATTCTATATACAATCTACTAACTAATACTATGCTAACTCTAAGAAATTAAATATCTAACTACTAACGGAAATATAACTTGTTCACAAAATGTACAATATCTACAATTTACAGATTTGAATAAAACCTGAAAAACTCATTTGCGTTCTGCCCTAAAACAGAGAAAGATATTTTTTGTTGATTTTATAATTTTATGAACAGAAATAAAAAAAAAACTAACTAAACTAAAAAACTAATATACTAATTCTAACTAAAAATCTAACTAAACATATATCTGACTAAACTACTTATATTATACTAAACAAATTAACAAAAATAAATTACAAACTGACCTGGAAAAACGCTCCAGATTTGTTCTGTGTATGATGATTGTCTTAGCTGATCGGAGGGAGGAAACCCGCACCGAATTATCCAAGTGCTTCTCGTAAATGATAGATACAATGCTCTTTAATATAATTACAGGACAAACAAGACACAAAAATTCACAACAATCTTATGACTTATAAATCTTCACAGTTAGATAAACCTGTATGCAAAGATCTATACGAAATGCTTCAATTAACGAAGAACAAAAATTTGTGATTCATTAACTAAAACAAAGTAATTGTTGTATTTTAAGTATTGAAAGAAATCAGATATGGATCACATTAATTAAATCATATCATTCTGCAATAGACTATGATAGCTAAAGTAGTCTATAATCAACTGCAAACAACATGCATAAACTTGAAACAAAAGATTGATATGTTGAAAAGCGAAAGCTGTAGCAAAACATCAACTTCTGTCTCAGTTTGTATTAGAAATCCATAGCCTGGTTCTCCCACAAGTGAGGATGATCCTTATTACACAAAATAATAAGTATTTAAAGACCTTCCACAGGGTAAAACATCCCTGTGGAAGTTATCAAAACAATTTACATAAAATCTAGGAAGATATCCCAAGTTTAACTAAACTAGGAACCTAAAATAAAACTAAAACACACAAATATCCCCTAGACTGTCCAGCATGTCCAATGCAATTCGGATGTACCTAAAAGGTGTTAAAAATGGATAAGTTAGAAGGGTATTTTATTAATAAAATGATAAAAAAAATCTAATTCTATAGACTAGCTACATAATCTTGCGATTCTGTAGCTGGTCTAAATAAGACACAGAATCAGCATAAAAATCAATTCAAATCTATTAAAGAATTAAATTTAACTAACATCCAATAGCTATTTGAAAACGAATCATTCAATTTGAAATTGTTATACCATTTTGAACTCAAACAAGACCAAGATAAATCAAATGACTACAGAGATACGTGTACTCTATTTCATTTGTTACCACAAAGTCGGGTGAACAAAATCATAATCGAACAGTTACAAAATCGTTTCATATCAATTTGAAATCGATATAATTAAAACAAATCACGGGCCATTGTTATGTTGCCTCATAGACAGGAGACACAATCGAATCCAAACAAGATCATTTCCAAATCGACATAACTGTATTGACATAATAACGATCCATGCCACGAGCGAATTAACTCGAAACTGGCGCGTAAATGAAATCATAACAGGATCAATGAGTTGGTAACAGAGTTCGTAAAAATTGGTCGATCGTTTGTTATTGCAAATTGGGGCAGACAAAATCATTCACGAGATCATTTCTTGAATGCATTTTGAAACGACTATTACCCGAATTCCATCATACGAATTTGACAGTAATAACATAGGTCGATTTGAGTTAACAAACTCATTTGAAAATTAAAATTAACAGAGTTGTAATCAAGTCTATTTTTTATACGAATACAACTCATAAAATCAATCTTACTAACTGAAGATACACAACAATCCAATCAAGCGAATCAAACGGCTGGGGTTTAACATAGTCGTCGTGGATCAAAACCGTTCTATGATTCAGGCATGGATATCATTTGCACAGACTTAAATGAGAGTATTGTTTCCATAAAAATAGAGTCATTCTTCCCAACTCGGAAACGATCAGAGTTGTATTCCCGATTTAGAACATTATATGACACAACAAATTAAAAGATCATAACAACCAAACTCATGAAATCGTTTGACAATCACAACATACAAACTAACCATGACGAAATCAAATCAAAACATGATCATATTCTAAATCTAGCATGAAAAACCTCTGGTTCAGATTTAGATACAAAACAAATCCAATTGAAAGCAAATCAAATCCGATAAGAATCTATCAGTGGCTAAACTAGGAATGAGCGAATCGTGCATCCAAATCAAAACTTCATTTATTTTTAGCAGTGTGAAAACAATGTATAGGATGAACAACATTATGACATAGCCATTTCAAAGGATAGACAGAGCTATTCAAAAACCAAACTCACATCATTATATTAATCCTGGTCATTCACAAAACCAAAATGATATCAAAATTCATACCTATATGGCGAGCAAACAGCTTGATCATGACAATTTGGAGTTGACCACGGCTGTGGCTGATTCAACATTCTTGAAAGTGATGGAACCAGTGGTTCTCTGATTCCTACCAGTTGCTTGGAGTTTGTCTCTTTGGCTGGTCAATACTGCAACTTAACTTTCCAGCGATTTGATTTTCGATTGAAGCAGGGGAACGTCCATATAGTATCGTTCCAACCACAAATCACATTGGTCACAGGACGACTGTCCGGGATTCGAAAATCCAGGTGAGGGTTTGGTTACATTGCCGATGGTTTCGTTAGGTAGTTTGATCCCAGGGTAGCTAGGATTATTCTTTAGGCAAGGGGGAAGATTGGGAACGAAATCATAAGGTGGCTCGGAGCACAAACCCTGTGAGTAAGGATACTCACTAGCTAGGAAGCGTTCTATGTCAGAGTCTGAATCCTCACTAAGGACTATGGGCTTCTGCTCAACACTAGGCTTAGGCTTATTCTGAGCCATTCTCGAGATAAGCCGAGCATTCGTTTTTCCTTTGCCATCAACAGTAGGGTTTGCCTTGGCCTTTTTGCTTACGGTATTTTTAATAGCCTCAACCATCGGGTAAGTCAGTATCATGGTCAACCAAGGGCTTAGGAGAGGGTAGTAGGACGTGGAAGGGCATGGGTGGCCCGACCTTAGCTTCATTAATCACAGGCTTGTCAACCTGGACCGGGTCTGTATCATCAAAACCATTCCAAGCGATAAAATCTCGCCAGCTATCACCATGGAGACTTAAGTGATGAACAATGATAATTCTAATTAATCCATGGTGGAATAGACTACTATCGGCCTTCTCCCTTTTAAACCTTTTTGACATTTTGTACAGGCTACACTGGAAATAGAAAGGCATATTCAACGGTTATCCCATAAAATTCATTAACAAACGCAGGTGGTAGAGAAAAACGAGTCCATATCGACCCTCACAGGTCACGAATTGTTTGACCACCATCAAAGTATCGTGCCATCGTGGTTTAAGCACAGAGATGGGCATACCTCTGTCATAAGATGTGACCTTTTGTGAGACGAACAGTAGCGGCCATGGCACCTCCTCGACCTTAGAATTTTTGAACCAACGTTATCCCGAGGATGGTAAACCTGTGGCAGAACTAATAAACTCTTCACTGATTTCCAACTAAATGTCACCCACCTTGGCTCTATAGCCATCAAAAGTCAGGGCGAACTGTTGTGCCACAAATAAATTGAAACCCTCAAACCTCTGCACGAAGGTGAGCCAACCGTTATCCTCTAAGTCCTTCTAGGCATTTTCAAACAGTAGCAAGGCTTGGCTACCGTTCGGCTCGATTCGTACCACCGGTGCCATGGAGCCGAGAACACGGTGAATGAGCCAGGGTTTGGATCATAGCATACACAGGTGCAGGGTGCACGAAGGGTTACCCGAGCGAGCAGAGGTAAAACAGGGATAAGGGATAGACATTAATGTCATCGTGCGAAGGTGGTGGAGCTTATTGCTACCATGCATAATAGTTATTGCCAAGGTACAACCGTCGACTTATAGCTATTCTACCCATTATAGTATAGTTCAACAATCATGTCACTTGGCCGACCAATGAAACCAATGGTAAGTGTATAAACCAACGCGTGCAATCAACGTTATGCCATAGTTTTAAAACTAGTCATGCAAATTGAGACCAATACCAAATGTTTAACCATGCGCCAATGTATTGCAATAACTCATATCAAGAGTTTAACCAATGTGCCAATGGGTCTTCATATAATCAACATGCCAATAGTTTTGAAAACACGAACATAGGTATCATTTAAAAGATATATATGAAGGATTTAACCACAACACCTATGTATTTTCATGAAACCAATGGTCAAGTAGATCAAATCAAAGAACATATAAATCCAAATTCTAATGCATTGCAATTCAATGAGACAAAGTCACACAATCAATCTAAGAATGTCCAAAGAATACAAATCAAAAGTTTTGCCAGCTGCATAACGATAAGTGAAATGTAAGCGCAATGGGCATATCAACAAGAAGGATAACGACAGTTCAAATAATGATTTTAATGCGACTACGAAAGACCAAGTTTTCACACTTACAGTTGTGAAAACAACAACGAAGGTAAATGTGCAAATGTCGCAAAAAATAAAAGTGTCGTTTATTTGAAAAAAAAGATGGTTGCAAAACATTGGTGTATGCAACTTATAAGACAATGGAAAAATGTGAATTGGCTGCCAACAACGTGGTGAGAGATCAACATTTCGTTGACTGAAAAGTAAAAGGAAGGAGGTGCTCTAACCTTTTAAGTCATGAAATGTGAAATCACAATTTGATTGTAGCCATCGGATCACAAAGGATCGTGGGTCATTGATTTAACACCATCCCTATTTTGGGTATCGACAGAACGGACGTAAGGAGACTCCCAAAGTCCTAAAACGTGAAATCGTGACTTGTTCACAATCATTGATCAAAGAAAATATTTGGACCGTCGATCTAGAACCATCGCTATTTTGGGTATCAGGAGAACGGAGGTAAGGAGACTCCCAAAGCCACGAAATGCAAAATCGTGACTTGAGCTTAGCCGTCAGATCGAGGAGAGATTTGGACCGTTGATTGTCCAGGGAGACGAGACGTGAAATTGCAAATCACTCGAAAGATTTGGCCCATGGGCACAGTGAAAGGTGACATCAACGAAAAGTTAAGGGAGGAGCTAGCATGTCGCTAGGCTCCACTTTGGTGATCGTCGAAACTGCGAAGCACCCTTTTGATTAGTGAGTGGTCATAGCCAGTGGTCTAATTAGCCATTGATGGAGGAAGGAGAGATCTGGTCCACAGACTTGAGAGGACAGATCTGAACCGCCTGATCAAGAGAACCGTCAAGATCATGAGATCGACAGTCATGCTCCATTATGGGGCCAAAACATGCTCAGGCCTTAATTTTTCATGGGCAGGCCGCAATTGAAACCATGGTTTTGGAGAAAGAACACGTGGAGGCTCATGGTCAATTGTGGGCTGATGCAACCCCTCCTCAACCCACAGGTCATATGGTCATGTAATCAGGATCTTTCTTCCTACACTCGCCCGAAGAGCTTTTGAAAATGGCTCCTCTATTTCCATTTCAGGAAATCTGCACCCACAATTAACTTTGATAAATTCCCCCCTTATACTTCAGGAGATCGGACTTCGCACCTTTGTCTCTCAATCTCTGAAAACCCAAAAACAGTCAATGCTTGACCTTTTCTCTCTCTATTTTGTATTTCTCCTTATCGCAATTTCGGTGGTTGCGATGTCAAGCAACTCATCTCCTCGACTCCCGAATAACGATTTACTGAAACTCTGATGCGCTCGCAAGATTTGAATTTTCAATAGCCCCTCATTCCATCGGGATTTCGGACTTCGCGATTTCGTGAATCCTAATGGAAAGAATTCGGGTCTTCACCCCACAAAACAACAAAATGGTCAATGGAGTTTGACTTCCATGTCCATAGTGCACCACCTATCTACCCTACTAATTCCTATGGCCCACACGCTCCTTTCAGCCCTTCAGGACTTCACGTTTCATGATTTCGCGAGTCCTATGGCTAAGATTTTGGAACTTCCACTCGCGAAAACCCAAAATAGGAATCCACGGTAAAATCTGATGGCTCCTGTTGTCTTGAATCTATGGTTCTAATCCTTCTGAGCTTGAACCCCTCGAAAGCACCTGCCGTAACTCCCCTGCTCCTCCGTGAGATCTAACGTCTCACGGGACTTCGCGAATTCTCCACAGAGAATTCCAACCGTCTGTTTCTTTCCTTCACAAGGACTTCTGCAACTTCTTACCAAGTGGTTTTCCCACGGTACTCAACTACCTGTGACCCAACTTGCAATGCCTTCTCACTATTTTTAGTGCACAAACTTCCTATGGTTCCTTCGATGACTTTAAAGGCTTTATCCTTCCTGAGATTTCTCCAACTTTGAATCTTGAAGAAGACTCATGCACACATTCCTTACAGTAAATTATTTAATTACTCCAAGGAATTTAAAATCCTTCGACTCTGCGCACTCCCTGTAGCAGCAGTCTCTCAATACTTCATTCAAGTTACCAAACCTGAACCTCTACTCGGCATGCGCACACCTTGCATGGATCCTATGCCCAACTTCACTTCTGAGGGAATGATAACAAAAGCTATCTTTCCTAAGATTTCAGAGACAAACCTCTGAACCCTTTGTCAATGCACTCCTTGTGGACAATTCAACTGCACTCCTTGCAGGAACCCTTGCTCAGATAGAGAAACAATTGAAACTCATTTCCCTTACTCTCTCTCTTTCATATTTCAAACATTCAACAAGAAATCATTCATACATAGAATAAAATCAATTGCATGACAGAAAGAGTAAAACCATGAACATACCATTTAGCATACACATACAAGAAACAAATACAACGCCATGAATCTGAATTAAGACTTCTTCTATTAATTCAAATCTCTGTACATGGGTGTTTTTCAAACACAGTTTCTCTATTCCAGCTCTGTATGCTCTTCTCTCTTGGTAATGTTCTTCACTACTATGCTCTCAATTGGCATAATCTCCTTCTATTTGTTCTATTCTTCTATTCTACAATAATACAATGAGGGTGTCTATATTCTGTTTCCCTCTCTCATTCTAAACTGTCTAATCTACACATTAAATTCTATCTTATTGCATTAACTATCATAAATTCCTTCTACCTAATAAGGACGAGAGAGGATTGCTCAAGGTCCATTTACATTTTACAAGTGTGCCTCCACTTGATGGCTTCATTAATGATTCAAGATATTTCAAGATTTGTGTTGGGCGCTTTTCTAGTTGTCCTTTATCTCCACACTGGGTCGCTTGAGATGCTCCTGCATCATACTCCCTGGCTTGAAAATTTTCATGAGCTCCTGTCCATGAGCTCGTGTACAGTGAGTCCATGCCTCTGGATCTCTGCTTCGTTTTCCCAGCTAGCATATTCAACTGGATGGCCCTTCCACTTGACCAAATATTCAAAGTATTTCTTTCGCCTGGTCTTTTTGCCGGCCCTTTTGTCCAGTATGCACTCCATCTGCGGCTTTTATGCAACTGGCATCTACTTTGTCCACTAGACCTCTGGATGTTCATTTTATTTCCCTTCTTCCTCAGCTTTATATGGGTACAAATTTGAGATATTGAATATCGAAGAAATTTCGATCCCATCGGGTAATTCAATCTCGTAAGCATTCGCCCCAAATTTCTTTAAGACCTTACATGGTCCGATTTTCTTCATCTTCAGTTTATTATATGTTCCTCTCGGGAACCTTTCCTTTCTCAAATGTGCCAGAATTAAATCACCAACCTAAAATTAAAGTTGTCTCATGTGCTAATCTACTCTGTGCTTATATTCCTGGCTCGAATTCTGCAATCGCTCCTTCACCTGGCTGTGAAGTTCCTTCATTGCTTCTGCGAAATCTTCTGCACTAGCGCTCCTAATCTCAGTCTGTTCTGAATCTCTCAGCTCAGAAATTCCTCTCGGCTGCATGCCATAAACAATCTGAAATGGACTTTGCCCCATTCTTCTGTTAACTGAGTCGTTATAAGCAAACTTCACCTGTGGTAATATGTTGTCCCACTGGCTGTGGTGTTTTGTCACCAGGCTTCTTAGCAAGTCTCCCAGACTTTTGTTCACCACTTCTGTTTGTCCATCCATCTGAGAATGATAAGACAAACTAAACGAAAAGTTAGTTCCCATCTTCTTCCATAAGTTCCTCCAAAAGTGTCCTATGAACTTAGTGTCTCGATCCGAAACTATGCTTCTTGGCAAGCCGTGAAGTCGAATGACTTCTTTGAAAAACAGATTCGTAATGTGAGTTGCGTCACTGGTTTTCTGACATGGAACGAAGTGTGCCATCTTGGAAAATATATCCACCACCACAAAGATTGAATCAAAACCTCTTTATGTTCTTGGCAACCCCAATATGAAATCCATGCTCACTGCATCCCACAGCTTCTCAGGTATGGGCAATGGTTGATAAAACCCTACATTATGTTTCCTTCCCTTCAAATGTTGGCAAATTCTGCATCTCTCCATGAATCTCTTGATATCTTCTTGCATTACCAGCCAAAAATATGACTCATTCGATTTTGCGAACGTCTTATCATGACCAAAGTGCCTGACCAATCCTCCATTGTGTTTCTCTTTCAGCAAATTCTCCCTCATGGAGCATTTCGGAATACAAAGTTGATTACCATTAAATAGTAATCCTTCCTGGATCATGTATTCTGCCCATTGGCTTCTATTCCTGAGAATTGGATTCTCAGCTACTTCATATGCCTCCTTGAAATCTAAGTCATCCCTATACATATCCCTGAGATCATCAAAACCCAATGTTTTGACTTTGAACTCCTGCAATAGCAAACATTTCCTGCTCAAAGAATTAGCAACTTTGTTAGCAGTTCCAGAAATATGCTTGATTACAAAAGTAAAGTTCTACATATATTCAACCCATTTAACATGTCTTTGATTCAACTTTTCCTGTTGAGTCACAAACTGCAGTGCATGATTGTCACTGTATAAGACAAACTCCTTTGGGATCAAGTAATGTCTCCATTTCTTTAATGCCTAAATAATAGCATAGAACTCCTTATCATATGTGGAGTATTTCACCTTGGCTTCATTCAGCTTCTCACTGAAGTATGCTATCGACCTGTCATCTTGACTCAAGACTGCCCCTATTGAAAATCCACTTACATCGCATTTCACTTGAAATGTCTTTTGGAAATCCGGCAACACCAAAATCGGTTGTTCCATGATCTTCCTCTTCAATAGATTAAAAATATTCTCAGTCTCTTATGTCCAGTGAAAATATTTGTGTCTTTTCTTCACTGTATCCATCATTGGTGAACTAATTCCATTGAAATTCCTAATGAATTTTCGGTAGAAACTAGCCAATCCGTGAAAACTTCTCACCTCAAATATGCTCTTTGGTGATGGCCAATTCTTGATCACCTCCACCTTATCTGGATCCATCTTCAACTTGTCTATAGAAATAACAAATCCCAAATAAATGAGCTTTGTCTTCATGAATGAGGATTTCTTTATGTTTATCAGCAGCGCCTCCTACTGTAACCTCTTCATCACTGTAGCCAAATGTTTCAGATGCTCTGCCATTATTTTACTAAAAACCAGTATGTCATCCAGATATACGATAACAAATTTTCCGATGAACTCCCTTAGGACTTCGTTCATCAAACTCATGAAGGTACTCGGTGCATTTGTCAAGCCAAATGGCATAACAAGCCATTCACACAACCCTTCGTTGGTTTTGAATGCTGTCTTCCATTCGTCACCTTCTCTCATGCGGATTTGATGATAACCACTTTTCAAATCAATAATTGAAAAGAATTTTGCTCCACTCAAGCAATCCATCAGATCATCCATCCTTGGCAATGGAAATCTATACCCGATGGTTATCTTGTTGATCACCCTCGAGTCAGTACACATCCTCCAGCCTCCATCTTTCTTCGAACTGAGTACTGTCAAAACAACACACAGACTCAAGCTTTCCCTGACCAATCCTTTGTCCAACAAATCTTGGACTTGTCTTTTGACCTCTTCATTCTCTTGCGGCATCAATCTGTATGCGGATTTGTTTGGAAAACTGGCTCCTGGTATGAGATCAATATGATGAATTACGCTTCTAATCGATGGCAACGAACGAGGTAGTTTGTCCACTACTATGTCAGCGAACTCTTCCAGCAGTTCCTGAACCTCTTTTGGTAAATCATCTACCCTTGTGCTGGTCAAAACAATCTTCGGTTTCCTGACCACAATGAATTGTGGTTTCTCTTCTTCTTAACCTCTGTAAGAAGTTCCTTCCCACTCATGAGAAGTACATTTTTTCTTACTTCAAGTTTCACCTCCTTATCCTTGATTGGAACCAACATGTGAGTCCTCCCATTCTTCTCTAGGGTGTATGTGTTCATTCTCCCATCATGAATCACATTCCTGTCATATTTCCACGGTCTACCCAGCAATAGATGACAAACATCCATGGGAATGACATCACAAAGTATCTTATCATTATATCCTCCTATCTTAAATTCAACTAAACATTGTTTAGTGACAGTTACCTGATGTCCTTTTTGTAGCCACAAAACTCTGTATGGGCTTGGATGATCAATGGTCTCCAGCTCCAGCTTTTCTACCATCTCTATAGAAATGAGATTATCTATGATACCAATATCCACAATGACCTTGCATACCTTGTCCTTGGTTTTGCAAGCAGTCCGGAAAAGTCTGTTTCTTTGGACTGAACTCTCCACCTCCTTCTCTGGTGTCAAAAGAGATTTTCGCATCATCAACGATCTTCTGCCTTCAGCATCTTCTGCCTCAATGTCTCGCCTTTGTGCTTCGGCGATGTGAGTCTCTCCACTTTATTTCTTTTTATCTGGACACTCATAAGACTTGTGCCCATTCTTTCCACATGTGAAGCATGTTATTACTCCACCTCTTCTTCTTCCTCTACCTCTAGTACGAGGAAAAATATTATTATCAGCATAATCTCCTCTCTGTTCGGTATGTTGCCCTCTCTGTTCAACATATTGCCCTCGCTGTGAGCTTCCACCTCTCTCAGTTCAATTCTAAGGTTTCTTCCAGTCCTCCTTGGGTTTTTGATTCTTATCCTAGGTAACTGATTTGCCCCTGGCTTGACTCCTACCTCGGCCTCTTTGGCCCTGCTTTCGACTCAGATTCTCTTTAGCTTTTAGAGCCATCTGATAAGCATATTCCATCGTTTGGATGGTTACCATTCTCATCTCATCCTGAATGTCGTATCTCAGGCCATTCATGTATCTGGAAACCTTTTCATCATCACTCTCCCGATGACCTGCCCTGATGTTCAGCCTGTAGAATTCTTCAGTATATTCTTTCACTGTCATCATCTTCTGTCTCAAGTTTTGCATTCTTCGAAACAGAGTAATCTGGTAATCTCTGGGGATGAATTTTGCCTTCATCTTTGCGATCATCCTGTCCCAGCTCTTGATCTTCTACTTGCCTTTGCAACATCTGTTAGCTTGTAGTTCATCCCACCACAATGTTGCATGTCCCTTCAGTCTTGTGACAACATGTTTGACTTTCTTGTCCTCTTCGAAATCTTCATAGTCAAAATAGGTGTCCATAGCTCTAATCCAGTCTAGAAGCTCCTCTGCATCCAGATTTCCCTCATAAACTGGAATGTCCATTTTTTCTCTTGCACCCATTCTTTCAATATCCCTAATCAAGCGTTCGTTCACTGCATCCTCAGCTGCAACTTCTTCTTCTTCAGCCTCAATTTCACTTTCAGAATCACTAAGATCCCCAACACCGGCTGTGCATCTCTGTGTTGTCTCCATGTCTTCAAGTTTGGTGCGTAAATCATGCATTTCTTTTTCCATGGATGGATCAGGCATCTGCCTACCTCTTCTTCTTGGCATTTCCCTCTCCTCTGGTGGATCGGGTGTTTTCCTGTCCCTTCTTCTCAGCGGCATGGTGAATTCTCTTTTTCCCCTACTATAGAAAGCAAATAAACCTTTTTGTTCTCTGATACCAAACCTAACGCAACCCCTCCTCAACCCGTAGGTCGAAAGGTCACGTACTCTAGATCTTTCTTCCTACACTGGCCCAAAGAGCTTTCAGAAATGTCTCCTCTATTTCCCTTTTGGGAAATCTGCACCCACAATTAACTTCGAGAAATCCCCCCCTTATACTTCAGGAGATCGAACTTCGCACCTTTGTCTCTCAATCTCCGAAATCCCAAAAACAGTTAATGCTTGACCTTTTCTCTCTCTATTCTGGATTTTTGCTTATCACGATTTTGGCAGTTGTGATGTCAAGCAACTCGTCTCCTCAACTCTCGAATCTCGATTTACTGAAACTTCGATGTGCTTGCAAGCTTTGACTTTTCAACAACCCCTCATTCGGTCAGGACTTCGGACTTCGCGATTTCACGAATCCTAATGCAAAGAATTCGGGTCTTCACCCCACGAAACCTCGAAATGGTCAACGGAGTTTGACTTCCATGTCCATAGTGCACCACCTATATACCCTACTAATTCCTATGGCCCACATGCTCCTTTTGGCCCTTTGGGACTTCGCGTTTCGTGATTTTGCGAGTCCTGTGGCCAAGATTTCAGAACTTCCACTCGCGAAAACCCGAAATAGGAATCCATGGTAAAATTTGACGACCCCTGTTGGCTTGAATCTATAGTTCTACTCCTTCTGAGCTTGAACCCCTTGAAAGCACTCGCCATAACTCCCCTGCTCCTTTGTGAGATCTGACTTCTCACGGGACTTCGCGAATTCTCTGCAGAGAATTTCGACCATCCGTTTCTTTCCTTCACAAGGACTTCTGCAAATTCTTACCAAGTGGTTTTCCCACGGTACTCAACTACCTGTGACCCAACTTGCAATGCCTTCTCACTGTTTTCAGTGCACAAACTACCCGTGGTTCCTTCAACGACTTTGAAGGATTTATCCTTCCTAAGCTTTCTCCAACTCTGAGTCTTGAAGAAGACTCCTGCACGCACTCCTTGCGGTAAATTCTTTAATTACTCCAAGGAAATTAAAATCCTTTGACTCTGCGCACTCCCTACAGCAGCAATCTCTCAATACTTCATTCAAGTTACCAAACATGAACCTCTACTCGGCCTGTGCACACCTTGCACGACTCCTGTGCCCAACTGCACTTCTAAGGGAATGAGAACAAAATCTATCTTTCCTGATCTTTCAGAGACAAACCTATCAACCCTTTGTCAACGCACTCCTTGTGGACAATTCAACTACACTCCTTGCAGGAACCCTTGCTCAGATAGAGAAACAATTGAAACTCATTTCCCTTACTCTCTCTCTTTCAGATTTCAAACATTCAACAAGAAATCATTCATACATAGCATAAAAGCAATTGCATGACAGAAAGAGTAAAACCATGAACATACCATTTAGCATACACATACAAGAAACAAATACAATGCCATGAATCTAAATTAAGACTTCTTCTATTAATTCAAATCTCTGTACATGGGTGTTTTTCAAACACAGATTCTCTATTCCAGCTCTGTATGCTCTTCTCTCTTGGTAATTTTCTTCACTACTGTGATCTCAATTGGCATAATCTCCTTCTATTTGTTCTATTCTTCTATTCTATAATAATACAATGAGGGTGTCTATATTTTGTTTCCCTCTCTCATTCTAAACTGTCTAATCTACACATTAAATTCTATCTTCTTGCATTAACTATCATAAATTCCTTCTACCTACTAAGGAAGAGAGCGGATCGCTCAAGGTCCGTTTACATTTTACAAGTGTGTCTCCACTTGATGGATTCATTAATGATTCAAGATATTTCAAGATTTGCGTTGGGTGCTTTTCCAACTGTCCTTTATCTCCGCGTTGGCTCGCTTGAGATGCTCTTGCATCATGGGGAGAAAAGAAGTTTTATATAAACCACCTTTGGACATGCCTGCAGTATCATGGTCACATGAAGCTCATAGCCCAAGGTCATATCGTGAAATGGAGCCAACGCTCAATAGACAGAAATCGAGAAGTGCCCTTTTGAATAAGCGCTCGGTTACCATCGATGGTCACGCGAAGGAAGGGGCTTTGAAGCCAAAGAAGCCACAGTTGAATGGTTGTAACTGATAGAGAAGACAAAGAGTCTTGATTTCCAGAGAAGCTAAGGAATCTCAGCATAACTCCCAATAATGATGAACGCATGGAGGTAACTTCCATGGATGACGAAGAGTTTCCATGATGATCGGCCAGAGAACTCGAGGAGCTACAAGGTGATCGCCAGAGGAGATGAAGAGTCACGAGGTAACTACCAATGGAATGAAGATTGTTCATAGATATAATTGATAGATGGAAAAGTGTCGAAGTCTGTAACTGCAATAGAGAGGATAAACTCGACTATGATAGTGAATACAAGGTATTGTGTGGATGATGTGGAAGAAGACTCGATGTGTGAATCTCATGCAGCACAGAGAAGTGAGGCATAAATATTTGATAGTTTTTGCATGAGGGAAGAAGCTGGTTGTGCAAATGACCAGAAATATAAGAGGTAGAATGCATAAAATGAGGTTGTTTCTATTGATAGGGATTTATGCTAGTAGAAGTAGATTATGT
The DNA here is from genome assembly GCA_009831015.1 of Picea engelmannii. Classification (NCBI taxonomy): domain Eukaryota; kingdom Viridiplantae; phylum Streptophyta; class Pinopsida; order Pinales; family Pinaceae; genus Picea; species Picea engelmannii. The sequence continues at coordinate 187,045 of ML777191.1, forward strand.
GTAGCAACTAAAATACATAGAAGAGGCATAGCACATAGAATGCAGATGGCGCACTGAGCATAAAATAAAGGAGAACAAAAAGAGAAAGTGGGGTGAGCAGAGAGACACTGATGCAGGAAGAGAAGAGCAGTGTAGTAGAACATTAATGAGACTGGTAAGCCATCGATAAATGTTGTATCACTGTAATAAATTCAAGAAAGAAAATATTTATGTTTTAGGGTGGAAGGGAGGTGCTAGGGAGGATTGGTGTCCTCAGAGTTTCAAGTGGGTGCTTGAACACAGGGAGTTGTAGCTTCCATCTGGTTGCAGAAAAAAAAAAACCACGGTGGTAGGGTGGTGTAAGAGAGAACTATTGTTCTCTGTTATATAGGTCGGTGCCTGTGTGACTGGAAGTTCATGCTAGAACACTTAGGGAGTTGGTTCTTCCTTCTAGTGGGTGCTATAGAAACCAGGGATTTGGTGCTTCCTTCTAGTGGTTGCTAGAGAAACCAGAGAGTTGGTTCTCTCAACAAGTTGCATCTTGCAAAACAGAGGTGGTAGCCTCACAATGAGTTGGTTCTCATAAGAATAATAATGTACAAAAAATAAATATTACTTATCATATCAAGAACAAGAGGTTTTTACCCTTTATGGGTTTCCTCAGGAAATATTTGTCTCTATATATTGCATGTGTGTGATTGATGTTGAATGTTCTATTTCTTACCTCCCTGCATTATTGTGATTGTGATTGAGTTCTTTGTAAAGAGTTTAAAATAAGCATAATTGTTTACGCACGGTAACAACTGATTCACCCCCCCCCTTTCAGTTGTCCAACAAAGGCTGTTGAGATCCATTTTTTAAACAAGAATAATTTGGGATACAAGTGTTAGAATGGAGCCCATGATACCTCGTTGGAAAGGTATCGAGTAGATCAATGTATTGGCAAAAGTATTCGGGCCATAAAAGTAACAAAAAACCTTAGAAATGTATGGAATATAAGACCACCAATTTGGGGGAAAAATGAATAGGTATAATTCAAACAACCATAACCGTGGCTACACGCAACGAACTCAGTCTTCAGATAGCTCGTTGGAAAGATGGAAGAGAGAGTAAAAATATGTCATGGTAAATTTTAGTAGATTTAGAGTGAAAATTATTCGAAAATACAGAATAAAAACCAAGCCTGAATATACTCAGAAAATTTATGCATCTTCAAGGAGTTATATATCAAGCTACAAGAGTCAAAATTGAACTATCAATGGCACAAAATAAATATGATATAGAGGAGAAGAAGGTAGGATGATTTTAATCAATAAGATAAGTCCAGAAAGACCCAAAACAACTTGAGGAATAGAACACAACACCTACGAGCTGAGTTGATAATATTTTTTAATGAATATCATTTGTAAACTTCCTTAGGGAGAATATAATCACTCAGGAGTATTTTTAGTTTATGTTTCTAATGTTCACATGTTCATTTTCAAAAATTCAATAAAAAATAAATAAATTGAAATGTAAGATGAGAAATGGAAGGAAAATGAAATGAATAGTCACTAGAGTTGAAGAGTCTCTCTCTTGTATTTTAAAAGAGAAATCATAGAGTGTATTGAATGGAATTTTTCCCTTTGTAAATGATATATGGTACTATTACTTTCGAATGAATAAAGAGAAAGAGGCATTTCGGAAATCTCTGACTTTGGTGATTGTATATGAGACTATTCTTTGTGAATTTGTCTCCTGCTTGAGTATCATAGAATTTTTTTGTGTGAACTAGTTCTTCACTCTGTTCTATATACCCATGTTGTCACATGCTTTCTTATGAGTACAAAAATAATGTTATAAATGCATTATACAACTATTTTCTTATATATTTGTAGCATTTTTGTTATCACTTATCATTAGAGAATATGAATTATTTCTAGTTCTGATGATATCATCTTTCAATGTAATCATTCTTTTAGTTTTTCTCCCATGATAGGTTAGAAGTAGTTATCTTAGATTAGTTCGCTTTTAGATAGATTAGACTTAGGATTAATAAGAACTCTTTCGGGGATGGCTCGTTATATTTTCCCCTTTTTCTTCTTTTAATTTTGAGTGGCAATGAGGCCCACATACTCATAGGAAACGCTACACCAAACGAGAGTAGGTCTAATTGGGACATGCCATCAGGCGTTCTCTCTTACCTACTTGACAAGCCATTTGGACTTGTCAACATAAATGTAATACTTTGAACAATACAAAAGATAAAATACATCATTGGTGTCAAGATAGACAAGGACAAGAGTTATAGGGAGCTATGATTCCACAAGAGAGGGGGATAAGGGGGAAAAGTATTTATATTATATTTTACTTACCCACCTTCATTTTATTTTGGGAAAATTAGTTACATGAGATTCTTGGGAGGAAGACCATGTGTTTCTCGATTTTCATGTAAATATATAAACCCCTCTTCGGGTTTTTTGGGGGTTCACTTTTCCTTTGAGGGTTCAATATTTCATTTATTTCTTCATTCATTGTTGCTCATGATTTAGTTCATCATTATTTCAGTCTTGTTGTTCACTCTTGTGTGGCTTGGAAAATAAAAATGAATTGTTGGAGGTAAGAAACCATGGTTGGTTGGCGATAGTAATTAATGGTGTATCCAACCATGAATTGGTTCATGTATTCCTGAGATGGATTGGCATGTGCTAAAAAGTGTTCAAAATTGTGATTCCTGAGAGCCACAACATGGATATTCTTGATGAGATGCACTAGAGCCCTAGAAAGAAGTGGAAAGAATGAGGGATTGTGTGGAAGTGAATGTGGTTCATTGTCTTTGGGTGGTGCAGGTTGGAGAGAAGAGAGATGTTGTACTTTGGAATTGTAACACCCCTATTTCCCCTAGCTTGTAATTAATCATAATTAATGATTTCCATGCAATGGAATGTGAATATTGTAAATGCATTACTGCTTAATTAAAAATGCCAACATCTTATTGTGGGGTGAAACCTAGAATGTATGAATCATGCTACCACTAGAGGAAGGATAGAAGGGTGTATTAAGATAAAGGACCAAGCCACTTTGCTGAGGTATTATTTCAGAAATATTCATAATTTTTCCTCAACACTAATATGAAGGAGAATCAGCTAACAAAGGAGCATTGGTGTTTGAGAAACCAACCACCCTCTATGAATACAGATATGGGAAATCTGGTTAGGAAAAAATAGGTTGTTAGCCAAGGGTACAGTAGAGTACCAATTATGCAGCCATATTGACCCACGGGTTCCTTCTGATAGAAGGTAAAGAAGGGATAGTTCGAGAACCTTCCCAAGGGGATTATGCTCAGGGGACACACAAGGAAGAAGAAGAGAGAAGACATGGAAAGGAAACAGGAGAAGGAGTTAAGAATAGATATAAATCGGGGAAGGAGTTTTGAACAGGGAGATCTCGAGGATGAATTTCAGAATAGAGAGAACCTGTGGAAGAAGTTATGAATAGAGGACGGAGATGAGAAGAGTAGGAGAGGCCTCAGCGTGGGCGGGGAGATGTGAGTCTCAAATTAAATTTGGTTACAAGGCTAGTTGGAAAGCCTAAATCCAAACCTGAGTTGAAAAGGGTCACGAGCTTGATGCTAGAGAAAATATGATAAACCTCGTAAAATCCTGGGATAGGTGGGTATGAGAAAATATCTACCAATACCAGTGTGAGGGAGAGTGGATTTAATAAATTGTTGAGAAATTAGAGAGAGAAAGGTTCCCTGGTGGTATCATGGCTTGGTACAGGGGTGGTTAGAGTGCAGGTCTAAATGCATATGAGTCTATGCTTAGGTGGATAGGTGTACACCCATAGCCAGCTAGTTGGTAAATATTGAAAATAGATAAGCATCCGTACACCTTGTATTTGTGTTCGTGAATATATATGTTTGTTGATGAATAGAAAGGATATTACATTGCAAGTTTGTGTGTTTGAGTAACGATGGGCCAAGATAAATGATTGTTCCCTGTGTATATTTTCTTGAATATATAAGTCTGTATCACTAAGATGAGTCCTTGCATCATTTACAAGTCTATATAATATGTAATATGTAATTCTTGAACGATGGTATAGTCAATGGATTTGAATTGGTTCAAGTAAGAACTTGTATGGGATCGATATGAGTGACCACAATACTTCCCTAGAGGTATTATAACTTATTCATAATAATGTAATGATGAACATCAATACCTATCGATAAACCATGTATTCTTCCTCTTTGTTTTGTTGGTTTTTCCACATGAGAGAGAAAAACCACAACACTTACTTGCCTAGTTAAGTCAGATAAACAAGACAGAGGTTTGCGAGTTGATTAGATAACCAAATACACATGAAAAAAGGAAATAGAAATAAAAACAAAAAAGAAACAGATGTTAGATAAGCTTGCAAGAAATAGAACCATGAAAAAAAAATGGCAATCATATAGCTACCAATGGATCAATGTATTGATAGGATAGCATCGTAGAGAAAGGCAAGGACTTATGAATCTCCTCTTCCTCATTGGGAGGGATCTTGAGTTCCCTAATAGAGAGCTCTTATATTCATACAATTTAAGTAACAATGGTGAAGAAATACAATTCCAATCCTCTCAAGGGGTGAGTTAAATGGCCCTTGCTATAGTGCTTGAATGATTAAGAGAAAAGAGGATTATCCAAGAAGAATTCTTGCAGCATAACAATACCTTGAAGTTATTATTTTTCTACCACACCCATGGCACATATTTATAGTGTCCATTCATGGAAATATACAACTAGTTCATAGTGTGAAAAAGGGGCCTTTTAGGGCACTTCCTATCCCTTTACCAGCCTCCAATCTAGATTTCACTCTGATCTTATTGTCAAATTGTGTTGGGGGTCGGACTGGAAGTGGTTGAGAGGCCGACAAGATTCATAAATGTGTCACTCATGAGAAGTGCATCGATTCACTCGTAGACAATCGCGGATCTTGCACATTCTTTACACAACTCATGATTAGAGTTGTGTTGTCCCACTCATTCTATGCACAATGTGTGTGCTTCCTTTGGTGAATTTGCACACTTTGATTTTTGAACCAAGTATAAAGTTTTATTCCCTTTTTATGGATTTTTGTGTTGTAGGTGTACTATTTGTTGATGTAATTGATGTATTTCTTCAAACATTGTGTGAAATGTTGAAGACAATTTTTCGGTGATAACATGTTCCCCCTGATGTGTAAGGTTAGGAGCATACATATTGCCAAAATACATCAATGTTTATTTTGCTGAGAGTGCCATTGTAAGGAAGAGTGAATAGAGAAACTACAAGAGTGATCTGCCAGAGAGAGAGGGAAAAATATGGGAACCAAACGTTTCTCTAGGAAGAAAAAATAAAAAACTATATACAAACGAAGTGGGCATGCCCCATGCTCGTGTCATGAAACCAAAATGTGGCCCTGTAATTGAATGAGGCATGATGATGCAAATATATGCAACGCCCTCGGGGGAAGTTGATAATAGAAGATGATGGTCCTGAATGGTGAACTTTCTATGAATCGATTAATGGACAACAATAAGAAGTGTCGATGACTCATAGGCATTGATGGCCTATCAAATTCAGAGGTATTTGACTGCTATGGAAAGTTGCAATGGTCACATAGTAAGACCCACCATAACATGAGATTTTGTTGAAGTCGAATGTTATGGGGTTCAATGGAATCAAAAAGCGATGATGACTCTCTCTGTGTCGTTCGAGACTCCCCATTGGAAAGTTGATGAGAGTCAAGATATTTGTGCCCTTCTGGAAACTATGTTGATGTTGACAGGAAGGGAGATGTGACATCAAGAAGAAAAGGGATTCTTGAAATACATTGAGTAATAGGTGATATCAGGTACTGATGGGTAACCTAGATGAAGTCAAGATGCCATGGGACTCAAGACTGCCATTGGTTTGGGTGTTGAGGGATGATTGGAAGCAACCGTAAAACTAGATCTAGTGTCTGGGGGACAACTAGATATGGGGTTAAAATTTTCCATAGGCTAAAAAAGTGGGAAAACTCAGATATCGTGGGTGCGTGGATTAGGGATAATCGAGGTTTTTTAACGATGTTGATATGAAAAAAGGGTGGATTCCCCAAACAAGGGCGACATGGGTTTCTTTGCCAGGTAAAAGGAGGCCATTAGGGAAGATGAATAAAAAATCTATGTATGTGCTGGAAACAAGGGCTTTATACATTTACCAAACAAATAAAGAATAATTTGGGTTGAGTATACAGATACAAAAATGGGTTCCCTAGTGAAAGGTGTCTTGGCCCATTTAGAGCACACGTTTGTGAAATAGAACTGGTGGAGGGTGGGGGCCCCATGGGTGGGTTTCTCTGTTAGGTAAATGGATGGAGGAAAATCTCCAGATGGGAAAACTAATGGTGGATGAGATGGAGGGCTAATGGAACTGTGGGGGTGCAATCAATAGAACTAAGTGTAGGATGATATAACCTGGGGATTCCATTGGGAAGGTTAGAAATACGATAACAAGAAGTATGGGGTTCATTCTCAGAAATGAAAAATACTATTGAGACTTCCAATCCTAGGGGGTGAAATCAGCATGAGTGTCAAGATGCCAAGGGGAACTATGAATGGGACAACTCATGTGGGGGAGAGTGCTATCAATTAAAAGTACAAAAATGTGGAAGAGGTGAAGGTACTACAGATCTGTATGTAGGGACCCTAAAACCAAATGTCATAGGGTGTGACTAGGATATGCAATTATTTACAGAGGGAGTAATTACATGCCAATGTTGAACATATACCTGAAGGGGCTGTAAACTTGCTTAAAAAATACTTCCACAAAATCCAAATACCCGACCTGAACAATATTTGATGATAAAGAACATATAAAAAATATTTGATAAAACTGAAAGTAAGCATACGTACCTAAACATGGCATGAGAAAAATGCTCCTCCGTGGATAAGTGCGGATGATAACCTGGGGAATATGAATGTGTAGATGGTCGGATCAGGATCTCGTGGCTGAGACAATTATCGATTATTTGGTCAATGAAAGGGGTTGGGAAGTTGTCTTTGGGACAAGCGTGGTTGAGGTCGTGAAATTCTGTGAAGACCTGAATAGTTTCTTGTTTTTTGTTAACGGGGATGGGGTTGGAGACCCAAGAAGTGTACACAATTGGGTAAATGAACCTGACAGTGCATAATTTTTCAATTTAGGATTTTATAGCCACAAACTTGGATGGGTGTAGGGGGCATTTCTTTTGACGAACATGGGCGATATCCGACCATGTGTCGATTCAATGTTCGAATATAGAAGGATCGAGGTTAGGCATATATCTATATGACCAGGAAAGAATATCTTGGTATTCCTAAAAGAGATATTTGTAAGCAATTATTTCTTTAGGGGAGCATCCGGTGCCAATGGTGATTTCTTATACGATACTTGGTTTAATGGAAATGCCAATTTTTACCATGGGGGAAATGTTTTCCATGTTTCCTTCTTCAAAAGAATCGGGGGCAGGAATAGGGTTCTTGAACCAGTCAACATGCCTCAAAGGAATAAAATCCTTGGTTTCAATTATGCAAGGGAGGCTTGATCAGGAGGGTGATAGAACTCTTGTGAGAGGAAAAGTGCTTGATGATGGAGCGCATTCCAAGGGAAATTAGGGGTATTCAGTTCCTCCAATATATTTTCGTTGTAGTGGAAAATGAAAGAATACAGGGGATCCTGGGAGATAGCAGGGGGAACCATCAATGGGTAAGTGTTATTGTCCTCAAGGGGTGAGGACGTAGAAGGGATATCATGTATAGGGTGTGATGGCCCGCTTGACATAAAAAAATGTCACGATACTGTGGACGGTATCTCATTCGCTCAGGGAATTATGATGAAATATAATGAATATCAGTAATGTGAGCATCAGTAGGGAGTTCCTGAGAGGGATCAAGCCGAGATGTGTGGCGTACTGTGGGTAATGTTTGGTAGAATTGAGGTAGAGCTGGGAAATTATGAGTGTAATGGCCATATTATGAACCTATGGCACTCGCAAAATTGGTCTGTAACCCTTTCATGCGTGTGGTTGAGGTCTCTGTAGTAGTGGTGGATGTACTTGTGGGAGTGGCAACCAATGGGGTTGCTTTAGGGAGCTGGATAAGATTGTGTAATTCAGGAAGAGTAAGAAATATGTTAGTTGGGTTTCCTTCTCTTTCTCATAATGTGAAAGGGGGTTGATCACAAGGAGGGAGTGGATCTATGGGCTTGTTATTCCTTCGTCTGCTCCCAGTAGTGGTGGTGTTGCCGCCAATTCTAAGTGGGGGTGGTGTGGTAGGAGCCTGTACTGGAATCTACATCAGTAATCCATATGTCTGAGGAGGAAGAGATGGTGTAGGAACCATGGAGAGTGGATGGAGATACCATACAGGGATGGCGATAACCATGTTAGGAAGGGTGAGGGTAGCAGCGACTTGGAATACTTGGATGCTAGGTGGGGTGTAGAAAAAGGGGATTTGGGTAGTGGCTTGGGGGGCTATCTCCCAAACAAGGATTTTCCGTTGGAGGGGGGGGATTCCGGGACAAGTGGTGCGGTGATTTTCTTAGGGAATTCTTGAGGTAGTGGTTCTCTGACTAGTGGAACTTTGATGTGGGGAGGTGTCTCAGTGAGAGGAGTATTGTCTCTGATATTTGTTCTATTAGAGGAGAATATACACACTTGTGCTAAAATAGAATGGTTTAGGGGGGGTGGTGCTCCATGATAAGTCCCTAACAAGGATGGGTCCTTGAATATTCTAGGGCCAATGTCGATGACTGGAAAATCATCTGAGCTAGTGAGAAGAAGTACTGTAATGCATAAGTAAATACATAGAGACACATCATATTTTGAAAATTCAGGTCCTTCTTCATATCATCTTCATAATATTTCTTTAATTACAGACTCAAAAATACACTGTAGTTCTCTGTACATATTCTTGGCTCTGGACTGATATCGTAGAGCTCCAATTCATAGACTGATATGTTGATTACATTACAGACTTAGGACTTGACTTGACTCGATAGACAACAACCTCACCAAGAGGGAAAGATCAGACTGAACTTAATCATAGTCCAGTAGAACCAATAGTTAACTAACCCCTTTTACAATCATGTTCATCCCTATATATAAGTTAGGCTGTGTCTTCTGTCTCGACTTGCACGCTTTCTTGTTTTGTTGCAATTGTTGTTTCTTAGTTGGCGTTGCATTGTCTTTCACAACTAATTTATGTTTCTCTTTATTTCTCTCTTGTCCAGCTTCTTTTGAAGCTTGTGCAACTCATGCTCAGTGAAAACTTATGTGATTCCTTATCCCAAAAATGAAGGGCCCAACGGGCTCTGACCACAACCCTTAACTCGCCCTCGAGTCAAGTGCTTGGTTATCTCGAAGATTCCAAGAGCATCTATTGTTTTCCCTTGTCCTCCTTTTCTTATTCCTTCTGCTCTTTTGTTTGTGCTTTCTCTTATTTTTCCTCTTCAAACGAAGGGCCAACTCTGGGACCAACTCTAAGGCTTGCTCCTTCACTCCTTGAAAGTTTCCAACTTTATCCTTCCATTTCTTGGCGAGGAGTGATGCCTCCGCAACAAACTGTTGGGTCTCCTCTTTACAACACCCCTTTGGCTTGGACGCGACCAAAAATTTCCACTCGGAATCTATTGTTGCATCAACTTGATGCATCTGCATGTACGTTGTCTGAATGACAGGTCAGAATTTGCGTAGCTCTTTCTTTGCTACAAACTATGACTCAAAGAGGGAATTCAGTTCATTGTTTTCCTTTTGGATTTGGTTGAACTTCTGTTGTTGCTCCATCAGATCCATCATGGCCAGAAATTATTCATTTAGTACCTAGATCTTGGTGTGCACCTCCTCCAAGACCTAGTTGTGTTGAGCGATTATGCCCATCCAATCGCTGAATTTCCTGAAAATCTTTGTGCATTCCATTGTGTGATTGTGCAGTGCTGCTCGAGCATTGTTGCCTTGCAGTACTATATTCTGCATCTTCTCTTATAGCTTATGAGGTTGTTGCTCTGCTTCTTGTTGATTCTATCATAACTATGCTTCCAGATGCTTAGTGGGAGTGACGAGTTGTGTCTAGGCTTCTTGGAGCATCTCAATCTAATCCTCCCACTCGCCTACATCACTGACTCTAGGAAGTTGGGGAGCATCCTTATGATTCTCTAGCTAGGATTCAACAAGCCTTTCTTACACTCTTTCTAATTTGTGCTCAATCTAGGCCTTGGCCTATTCTTCTTGATGTCTTAATGATTCCACAACACTTCCTCTCTCACAACCTTGGCAGACCTCTCAGCCTGCTGAAGCCTTTGCTCCAGTTGATTAGTTGATGCTCTGATCAGTCCAAATAAGTGCGTCATTGGCCACTATACCAGGTCATTGAATGAAGGGTCTACGTCTCTAGGTGCTCGTGTCTGCAGTGGAAGTCCACTGGTCATTGAATGCTCCAAGTGAGTCTCTACCTTATCCTCTATTGATGGTCCTGGCACGATCCTCAAACTTAGAGTTGAGGGAAAGAGAGTCAGAACCTCAATTATGGCTACGCATAATTGCATCATTTCTGTGCATTGTTCAGGGTTCTGGATAACCCACTCCATTTGTTCATGCTCAGATGTTGTGTTCTACCTAGGTGTTGATTCTGGTTCCTTCTTAGCCTCTGGCATCTCATGTTCTTTTATTGCATATGCTTCCTGCGTTGTGCTTTCATGGGAATCCTCACCCTTGGTCGGTGAGGGTATTTACTGGTTTCTTTGGGCTTGTGGCTCCTCCACATTTTGGGTGTGTTTTTCTTTCACCAAAGGCTCAGTATTTTGTTCCTAGATGTCTGAGTTTGGACTAGTCAGATTCATGCTCTGCTTTGGTACTTTGGGGTTTAGACCATAAACTTCTGGTCTTGGCTTAGGAAACTCTTGGGTTATTTCTTGGAGTTCTCACTCTTCTTTATCTGGTATATCGAGCTTCATCGGCTCTGGGTTTATGGTCTGGGGTGGACTGGTGGTGTCTAGGGTTGATGATTGGGGTTGTGGTGATGATGGAGGGTTCTCAGTGATGAATGTGGATGGAAATTTTTCAGGCTCAGGGTTGTCTTGAATGTGGATGATGGGGCTTGCTTTAACTGCTGAGCAGGTGTGGGGGATGGTTGATTAAATGGGTTGGGGGTTCATAGGTTTATTCGGCAAAACCTCGGTTCTGGGCTTCTTCATCATTGGTTTGTTGACGAACACAACACTCAGGATATGATAGATGTCCTCACCTGAAAACATGGCATTAATTGGCAGCCGATGGAGGACCGATGGAGTTATTTTATTACATTCCAATGGAATCACATTGTATGTGAAAGATCACCATTATGTTATGAATTTGGTCTTGGTTTTGTCCTCTTCAATGGTACTGACTTTGTGGTACCCTAAAAATCCATATGTGAATGAGTATGCTTCCTTCCCTACAACCTGTTATAGCACCTCATCAGTAAAGGGTGTTGGGAAAGGGTCATGCACACAGGTAGGGTTAAGGATTCTATAGTCTACACAGACTCTAATATCCTATGTGCCTTTCTTTCTTTGAATAACTATTGGGCTGACCCATTCTACTTCTTCTACTACAAAAAGAGTCTCGCTTCCAACATCTTATCTATCCTCTTCTTAACCTTCTCTTTTACTCTAGGGTTAAGATGGTATGGTATATGTCTCACAGGCTTGGATCCTGGTTTCAATTCAATTTTTATTTCTCCCATAACTCCATTGATTCCCTTTAACTCCTAAAATGTCTCTGGGAATAAATCCTCATATTCCCGCAGCAAACTCTATATTTGTTGATTGGTTTTCTCATCCCAATAGTCTCTCACCATATCTATCTTGGGCTGCTCTGTGGTCCCTATATTGATTTTGCACAATTTTAATGGGTGATTTTAGGAGCTATCAGTCTGGTTGGGTATGGTGTTTTGGATTTCTTTGTTCCCCTCTGTCTCTTTGATTGCTAGGTCTCTCAAATCCTAAGTCATCTAGGCTTTCTGAATTCTAGATAATCTGATAACATTCTATAGGTTTCTCAATTGAGGGAAGGTGAAGTTTAGTCTAAATTTCTTGGCTATGTTTGGCACATGCCACTAAGTTGTTCGATCATGTTGTCATTCATTCCAATGGTTTGATTGATTGATTCCAAGTGATGGATTGATTGATAGGCTTGATTGATTGATGATTAATGAACAATGTATATGTATTGTCCTTGATAAGAATGATATATGTCAAGTGTAAACCAATCGATGAATATTGATCAATAATTTATCATTGATATGGTGCATAGATGAAGATGGGTCAATGATTTGTCATTGATATGATGAAGATGGATCAATGAGTTTTCATTGATACATGATGCATAGTTGATGTATATGAAGCAGTGGTGGATTGATGCAAAAATGAATCATTATAGTCTTATCATGGTTGATAAGGTGTACAAATGGATGAACTCCAAAGTGGTCCCCTTATGGTGAAATCCCTCACAGGAAGACGCTTTGTAGATTGAGTTATCCTACAAGAATGGTTGGAGGATCCATGCTTGTATGTGGAATAATGAGATGAATATCAATGAAGTTTTTGGTGAAACTATACTATATGGATAGTGCTTGTCATGCTATTTCCGGTGGTATGTGGAACGTCACATAACTCCTCACGGTTTGAGAGTTATGGCCTTACAAATTTGAAGGACCCTCACATGTTGGCTTGAAGCCCCAAAAGGTCAAAGTGATTGAAAAGAAGAAATCATTATTTAAATGATAAATTAAAGTGATAAAGTGAAGGTGGATTATTTAAATAATAAAGTAAGGTGACAAAATCAAGAAGGAATATTTAAATGGTAAAGTATTGGAGAAATTTCTATTTATGGAAAGTGGTTAACCCTAAAATAAGGAAAATAGGTTAAGTGACCTAGAGATGTGTTAAGTGACGTAGAAATGGGTTAAGTGACCTAGAGGATGAAAGTATATAATATAGCTATGGAATCTTGCAAATCATCCTTTTTTTGGATCAATGGAGAGCTTCTTGTGAGAATATCTTTTGAGGTATTGATGGAGATTTTCTTGTGAGAGCATCTTTGGTATTGATCTCTTGAGCATGATTGAAGATCTATTATGAGAAAGAGAGTGTGAGGAGGATCTCATGGACACATCATAGTTTCATAAATGTCATAGATATTGACGGAAAAAGTCTCGAAGCTTTAGAAACCCTATTTTCTGAGGTGTACGGGGGTTGTAATGTGTCAGGGCGCGTACATACGTGGTTTGTATGAAGACAGGTCATGTACAATGGATACAGTGATGGATATTGGTGCTTGAGATGATGACAGGCTCCTGAAGACGTAACCAGGTTCCAAATCTACATTCTATGGGCTCAGATTTTCCACTGATACTCTGGTATGGTTATATTGTTGTTTTGATGGATACTATTGGTTGTTGTGAATGCCTAGGTCATTATTGGTATGTTGTTGTGATGTGGTTTGTGTTGGCTGATGGAGTGAGAAGTACTCTTGTGATTTAGTACTGATATGATGGCTATAGTAAGTTGATTTTTTATGCATGATTGAGTAGCATATATATGGATTGGTTGTGGATCATGAATAAGCTATTGGAGAGATTGGATGTGTTGTGACTGGCTGGTGATTAGTTTGGACAATGAGAGACAAAAGAGAATGATAAATTGGTTGTAGAGGATCTGAGTTGATCTTGAAGGATAAACCCTAATTTCTCATAAGTTATACACATGTTGTTGTATTCATTGGCCATGTACATACGTGGGTTGTACTGAGCTAGGCCGTTTTACACACGCAGACTGCACTACTGATAGGTCGCGTACATGTTGTCTACTGAGGATTGTTTCCTCATCTCAGTTGGTGCTCAGGGTGTAAGATGAGTCTTGCATGATAGAGCTGGTGCTCTTGTAGAGTTTTACTCTATTCAGTTGTTTCTGAAAAACCCCAAGGATTGTAGTCCGTAATAAAAATAAAATTGTACATAACTCTTGTGTTCTTTTTGTTCCTTGTGGTGATGAATTATTGATGATATATGTTTCTGATATGTGTTCACATCTAACTGGTTATAAATGAAAACAATAAGTAATGAGTAAAAGTTGAATGCTAATTAATGAGTTTTGTGTAAGAGGGAAGTTTTGGGAAAAAGAGCCCCACACTCATTCACCCCCCCTCTAAGTGTGGTAGGTGTGTCCAACAATTGGTATCAGAGAAGGCCTTCGCTACAAGACTTAACAAGCTTGAAGGAGATCCATAGAAACACAAATGGATGATGAAGTTCCAATCCTTGATGAGGAAAACTATTCTACTTGGAGAATAGAGATGATATTACATTTCAAGACAATGGGAGAAATGATTTGGAAGACATCCATTGGTGGATCAGTTCCTTTGAAGAACAAGTCAAAGTTTGTAGCTCAAAGGGAAGAAAAAAAGAATGATGCATTGGCTCTCAAGACCATTCTTAGTGGACTCTCAAGCCCTATCAAAGAGAGCATGGGAAAATGCACTTCCACCAAGGATCTATGGCTAAATATAGAGGAGACATATCAAAGCAAGAAGGAGAAGGAAGATATTGAAGACCACTTCATCAAGATTATCAAAGGTAAAGAATCATCAAAAACCCTTGAATGCATTATTTCTAAATGTGATCTTGAAAATATTTCAAATGAAGACAAAGAATCAAGTGATGATGTTCGCACAAATGAATATCTTGAAGACATTTCAAATGAAGGAAAAGAATCATGTGATAATGTTGGCAAAAAGGAAGATATTGAAGACACTTCAAATGAAGGTAAAGAATATCCAAATACTCTTGATTGCAATGATTCAAAATGTGATGATGTTGAATTTTTCTCAAGTGAAGAAGATGATCTAGAAACATTTTTTGTAAATTTTGATGGTAGTTATCCCATGGAAAGAATATAAGAATATTTATTATAACTTCAAAAATAAGTTGAAGAGGGTTTATATAGATATAGAAGTGATCATTTTTATACACACTATAACTATCTTTCAGATAACACTAAGAAGTTTCATAGGAGGAGTCAAATGCACATCTTGAAGTTAAAGGGAATGCTCAAAGAACAAGAAGAGAGAAATAAGACTCAATTAGAAGAAAAGGAAGAGATCACAAGACTAAAGAATGAAAAAGAAGATATGAAGGTAGATGACGAGATTAGAAAAAGTTTTGAAACTATTGTCCATCTCAAGACCCAAATTGAAGGAGCCAAAAGGATAGAGGAACTATTGAAGAATCAAATAAACGAAAAGGAAGAGTCATGTTGTAAATTGGAAGCTGAAATTGTTGATCTTAGACAGAAATTGGAGAAGTCAAATAAATTCTTGAATAGCTCACTAATATTGGATGATATATTGGATAGTCAAGGATCACCATATGATAAATCAGGTCTTGGATGCAAAAAGGAAGCTACACATTCTGAACCAAGGACCTAAAAGAAGCATGAGGTAAGTCCATCAAAGAAGGAAGACAATGTTACAAAACAACCATCTACACAAGACAAAGAAAATTTCAAAAGAACAAAGCAAGGAAGACATCAAGAAGATATTCTTGGGACACCAAATAAAAGGTATGAAAGTATTTTTCATGGGCATTGTTATTCATGAAATGGATATGGTCACAAAGATTTTGCATGTAGATATTATGAAAGGAGATATAATGGAAGATTTTATAACACCATGAGGTGTTGGAGATGTGATAAATTAGGACATATTGTTGTTCACTGTGATTCCATGAGATGCTACAGCTATAGTGGATTTGGCCAAAAATCCAAGGAGTGCTGGAACACAAGAAGAAAGTCCATGATGAGGATTTCACATAGAATGGATAGAAGAAGGAATGAAGTAAGGAAATGATACATCTTTGAAAAGATGGATGCTTAGAGCTCAAGTTATGAGGAGAAGGTACATCTACAGAAGTGGGTGAAAAAGACAGAATAGCCATAACATAATGAAATACTGAAGGGAAGTTCAAGTGTGTTATCCACAAAGGCATACACAGGTAACAGTGGTATCAGTCATGTACATACGTGGTATGACCTTTAATAGGTTGTGTACATACACGATCTGTTGTGTAGCGGGCCACGTATATCTGGTAAAGCCTTGGGAAAAAGGAAATTCACATGAGTTGCATCTTCATGTGATGGTATAACTCTGTGTTGCAGGTTCTGACACTGTTTTTTGTAGGTTTTCATGACTATGTAAGGTGATGATGTAAAATAAAATATTGAGTGCATGACTCTAACCCGTGAGTATGGATTGATGCATTATTAGTTGAAGAACAATGTTGGTTATGATAGTGAAGTTATGGAACCTTGGTTATGTGATATATCTTGATGATGTATTGGAATCTTACTTGTTGGAAAACTCGATGCATGCATTTGGCATATGTATGGGATACACATTGGGACATGTGGTTGGTGAGTTAATGAGGTGATCATGTTGTACATCATTGATGATCTATAGTTGATGTATGATTTGTACATTTCTAGTACATTGGTAGAGGCACCTACTAGCAGGTTGATAGGAACATATTTTATGGAGGTTTTGGCATACATGTGTGAGGTTTCATCATGTTTTGGTATTGGTCCATGATTGATGTACTCTCTTGGTATGAGTGGTAATACATGGAATATGTTGGATGATAGTACACCATTGGTATTACTTGATTATCACAACAATTGGTATTTGTTTGATACATGGTTATGGCACTTGTTTCATGATGGAGACAAATCATGAGTGATATGATACATTGTTTGGCATGTTGGTAGCACATGGTTGGCATATTGATATATGCACATGGTTGGCATATTGGTAGATGGACATGGTTGGCATATTGGTGGATGCACATGGTTGGCATATTGGTAGATGCACATGTTGGCATATTGGTAGAGGCATATGATTGATACATTCAATGGATGATCTCTTTTGGTACATTGCATGATGTTGATGTACATGGTTGATGTACATAGGTGTTGTGCATGATGAGCACACATTTTGGTACAAGATGTACTTGGTTGATAATTTTTCTCATGATTCTCTATTTCATTGTTGACATATTTTTTTTCTTCATGATACTTGGTATGGCACGAGTTCGATGCATGGACAGGTCCAAGGATCGTCATTGAAATAGAAGTTGATCTATGATTTGATTGAGCAGTAGAAATTGCATGTTGATCATATTGCAGAGGAGATAGGGGATACATACCCATATGGGGGGTCATTATTCTTCCCATGATTCTAGGAGGATATATTTATCGGATGCATACCTAGAAAATATTCCTATATTTGAAGAAAGAGAACAGAGGCATAATTTCAGGGGGAGCAATGGTCATAGGGGGAGTATGAATGATGTGTTTTCAGCATTACATCAGAGTGATATCCCTTGTTCAAAAAGGGAGAGGTTATTCAGAGGAAGATCAAAGGCATTCAGACAGGGGGAGCATCCCAAGGAAATTTCAAGCAGGGGGAGCAACCCAAGAGGAGAATGGCACTTTTCCATTGATTTCAAAGGGGCGGAAATAATCGCATTGATGTGATGGGTGTTTATTAATGGGGAGAGATAGTCATATTGATATGATTGATGACTATTGATGTAGAGCACACCTTGTCTACATGTTTGACATCAATAATTGGTAATTGGTGTTGACATCAATGTTGGTATTGCCATAAATGCCAAAGGGGGAGATTGTTGGATCATGTTGTCATTGATGCCAATGGTTTGATTGATTGATGTCATTGGTTGATGTCAATTGATGGATTGATTGATAGGCTTGATTGATTGATGATTGATGAACAATGTATATGTATTGTCCTTGATAAGAATGATAGATGTCAAGTGGAAACCAATCGATGAAGATTGATCAATACGTTATCATTGATATGATGCATAGATGAAGATGGGTCAATGAGTTGTCATTGATATGATGAATATGGATCAATGAGTTTCCATTGATACATGATGCATAGTTGATGTATATGATGCAGTGGTGGATTGATGAAAAAATGAATCATTATAGTCTTATCATGGTTGATAAGGTGCACAAATGGATGAAGTCCAAAGTGGTCCCCTAATGGTGAAAGCCCTCACAGGAAGATGCTTTATGGATTGAGTTATCCTAGAAGAATGGTTGGAGGAACCATGGTTGTATGCGGAATAATGAGATGAAGATAAATGAAGTTGTTGGTGAAACTATCCTAGACGGATATTTCCTATCATGCCATTTTCGGTGGTATGTGGAACGTCACATACCTCCTCACGGTTTGATATTTATGGTCTTACAAAGTTGAAGGAACCTCACATGTTGGCTTGAAGCCCCAAAAGGTCAAAGTGCTTGAAAATAAGAAATCATTATTTAAATGATAAAGTAAAATGACAAAGTCAAGGTGGATTATTTAAATAATAAAGTAAGGTGAAAAAATCAATAAGGAATATTTAAATGGTAAATTTTTGGAGAACTTTCTATTTATGGAAAGTGGTTAACCCTAAAATAAGGAAAACAGGTTAAGTGACCTAGAAATGGGTTAAGTGACCTAGAGGATGAAAGTATAAATAATATAGCCATGGACTCTTGCAAATCATCCTTTTTTGTGGATCAATGGAGAGCTTCTTGTGAGAATATATTTTGGAGTATTGATGGAGAGTTTATTGTGAGAGCATATTTGGTATAGATATCTTGAGCATGATTGAAGATCTATTCTGAGAAAGAGAGCATGAGGAGGATCTTATGGAAAAATCATAGTTTCGGCAATGTCAGAGATCTTAACGGAAAAAGTCTCGGAGCCTCAGAAACCCTAGTTTCTGAGGTGTACGCGGGTTGTAATGGGCCATGGGACATACATACGTGGGTTGTATGAAGACACGGTGCGTACAGTGGATAAAGTGATGGAGATTGGTGCTTGAGCTGATGACAGGCTCCTGAAGACTGAAGTAGGTTCTGGATCTTCATTCTATGGGCTCAGATTTTCCACTGAGACTCTGGTATGGTTATATTGTTGTCTTGATGGATACTGTTGGTTGTTGTGAATGCCTAGGGCATTCTTGGTATGCTGTTGTGATGTGGTTTGTGTTGGTTGATGGAGTGAGAAGTACTCTTGTGATTCAATACTGATATGATGGCTATAGTATGTTGATTTCTTATGCATGATTGAGTAGCATACATATTGATTGGTTGTGGAGCCCGAATAAGCTATTGGAGAGCTTGGATGTGTTGTGACTGGCTAGTGGTGAGTTTGGACAATGAGAGACAAAAGAGAATGCTAAATTGGTTACAGAGGATCTGAGTTGATCTTGAAGGATAAACCCTAATTTCTCAGAAGGTATATGCATGTTGTTGTATACACGGGTGCATACATACGCGGGTTGTAGTGAGCCTGGGCGCGTACACACATAGGATGCACTACTGACAGGTCACGTATCTATTGCAAATTGATATATGTTGAGGATTGTTGCCTCATATCACTTGGTGTTGAGGGTGTAAGCCGAGTCTTGCATGATAGAGTTGGTGCTCTTGTAGATTTTTTCTCTATTCAGTTGTTGCTAAAAAACCCCAAGGATTGGAGTCCGTAATAAAAATAAAATTGTACATACATCTTGTATTCTTTGTGTTCCTTGTGGTGATGAATTATTGATGATATATGTTGCTGATATATGCTGCTGATATATGTTCACATCTAACTGGTTATAAATGACAACAATAAGTAATGAGTAAATGTTGAACGCTAATTAATGAGTTTTGTGTAAGAGGGAAGTTTTGGGAAAAAGAGCCCCACACTCATTCACACCCCTCTAAGTGTGGTAGGTGTGTCCAACATAAGTTTGATTTCTGATTACCATTATCTATAAAAATAAATTATTTAATATTTTGCAGGACTACTTCAAGCTCAGCTAACTTACTTGTAAATGAGAAGTCCTTGCAAAAATGAGCTGCTAGTTTTTGCCAGTCATTGGTATATCTTTGGATTTCCTCATGTATGAAACAATATTTCGGGATTGGAACTAGAGACTGGGGAAATTCCTAAACCTGGAAGTGAGAGGGTATTCCCACAGCTTGCCACTATGTGACACACTGTTCAATATGCACTCTAGGATCTGATTCTTCATTGAACAATTGCGCAACTTGGAGATCCATCTGCTTCTCTGATTCTAGCTTCTCCTTATTCTGAAACCTATAATTGATAGCTTGCTTCACATTGTCCCTTGTTCCGAGTAAGGATTTATGATTATCCCACCATCTGGTAGGGGTGTCTTGAAAAGATACATCTAGTACCGAGATTCTTTGATCTTCTACTACCTTTTCTTCCATGTTGAGCAGAACACTGTCTAGTTTTGAGGTGCCATTGTATACTGGGTGTTCTGTAACTTCAATCTGAACCCATCTGGTTACTCTGAGAGTTGTGCATATTCTTTAGAATATTTCGTACAAACCTTGTTGCCAACTGTCAAAAACCAATTTTGAATCTTTGTCTACTGATGGTATTCTTCTCCAACTTACTGATCCATTAGCATTAGGATTTATATAATCGTCTCTTATTCGTGTTGTTGCAGTCTACAATTGGTCCAAGTATTCTCCCTCCATATTATTGTATGTTGGCTTTGTATACCCAGGTCCTACATATGGACCCAATGGTTGAACTACCTTGATTCCATCATCCTCAAAGGTCATGTGTTGGCTTGCCGAATTGCCGAATTGGCTACCATGTCAGTCTTAGAAGTCCTTCAAACTTGTCCCACTCAGCAGAAATCATTACTTTCTTCCTTGGGGGCAGTTGACCCCGCAGATACTCAACTCATCACATTTGATCTCGATAGTGGAGAGCCTCGTCTCCCCACTCTCATCGCTTTTCAAATCCTAGTAAAAATTCAAAACATCATAGTTCATTGGTGTATCATCGATGAAGGTGCATCCACATGCATTATGTCCAAGTCTGTATGGCAGAAACTTGGTTCCCCCGAACTCATACCATCTGCCATTACCCTAAGAGCTTATGACAGATGACCATCTTCTCCCGAAGGACTCTTCCAAAATGTACCTATAGAACTCGGGGGTAAGACCATTCTAATCAACATTGAAGTTATTGATGCCCCACTTGATGAAAATATCTTGTTCGGCCGTAGCTACATGTACTCTATGAAGGCAGTTGCCTCTTCCATCTTTCAAACCATGATGTTCCCCCATAACAAGAAGATCATTACAATTGACCAAGTTTCACATTATGAGCCTAATCCTTCTGCCAACATCGATAACATTCTCCCTCTCATCCACACTGTAAGGTAGCTAGAGAGGTAGTGGGGGGGCCTAGAGGGCCCATAGATGCCCCCTCGAAGAGGCAAGTGAACAGGAGAGGATCCCTTCCATAATAGGATCCATTGTATGGTGTTGCCCTACCTCAAAGGTTTTCTCTATTTATCGTGTTCATGTTATGGTGAATGGTTTATGGTTTATTCTTGGTATTATTGAAGTATATTTGTAGATCTGATATAGGTACTTAACAATTGATATCAGAGCACTTTCCTTGGGCAGACATTGTGGGCAATTTTTTTTATTTTTGCAGAATGTTTTTCGGAGAAGAAAAAAGAGGGCCGCGACATTCCGAAACTTTTTGGTATATTTATGTGCAAAATTTGCAGAAACATGTTGTATATATGAGTTTCTCTCAGAAAAACACCCAAGTTTAAAAAACAAATCGTCCGAAACGGAGTCCGGAAGGTCAAGATATTGAAGTTTTAAAAACTGCAATTTTTCAGGGTTTTTTCCGCGGACGGCGGCGCGATTTGTTTTCATTTTTGTAGAAAATAGAAGCTGATTTTTCTCAAACAAATTACATATCTGAGTTCCTCTCACAATTTCACCCAATTTCAAAAAAAAAATCAGCCGAAACGGAGTCTGGGAAGTGAAGTTATGAGCATTTTAGCTTCAGCAGTTTTTTAGGGTTTTTCCAGAAAAAGCCGCGATTTTCTGCCGAAACTTATTGGGTCAAATTTTTTGAGTTTTTTCGTGATGGTTGCAGGACCAAAGAGTTCATAGGGTGCTCAGATGGCTATTTCATCTCAAACCTTGAAATAAATTCTTGAATCATTCAAAGCCCAAGTGGATGCTAGATTGGATGTGTTAGCACAAGGCCTCACAGACAGCCTCACAAATATCATTACAGATGGTCTCAATGATAGTTTTTGCAGTATTCAAGATTCATTGAATAACATGCAGGAGAGATTTCTTATGGAGGGTCTCATGAATGCATATAATCAAGAAATATATGCTTGGTATGATTTTGAGGCCGATTGTGATGATTGATATATGGATAGTTGTCATTTCTGGGATGACAACCACTTCCATATTTTATTTGATTACTCTACTCCACCTTCTGTAGAGAACATAAAGGTACCACATCAAGAGCTAGTTACCAGCATTCAGTCTGCATATTCTATAGTGGTATTATTCCTTCCAGATTCTGCTATGACCATTTTCCACTATGTGGATGGATCTTCTTATTTGGATCCACATGATAGGTGTCAGTCTTTGGCGCATCATTTGGAGTTGGTTATTGGGTTCCAAAATCTTCTACGGGGAT
>ML777191.1:210125-236346 GCA_009831015.1 Picea engelmannii
ATTAAATAAGGCCCACTATGGTAGTTAGATATAATAAATGTAAGAGGACTTCTTAGAAGGTTCTACTTCTAGAAGATTCCTCCTTTAGAATGTTCTTAGGTGATGGTAGCACTATATAAATGGGTTCAAGCAATGTAATGAGAGATGAAGAGAAATATTGTGTTTGGAGCTGAAGTTCAATAGGAGGATGCCCCCTCGAAGAGGCAAGTGAACAGGAGAGGATCCCTTCCATAATAGGATCCATTGTATGGTGTTTCCCTACCTCAAGGGTTTTCTCTATTTCTCGTGTTCATGTTATGGTGAATGGTTTATGGTTTATTCTTGGTATTATTGAAGTATATTTGCAGATCTGATATAGGTACTTAACACACACTAATCATGAAGCATACCCACTCATCGAAATGGGTCCCAGAATTTTCAAAGACCCATCATTATTAGGAACTTACCATGGTGCACCATCGCTCCTTCATCCTTCCAATCAGGTATGTGTCGTATCATCCATTGAAACTGACATTGAGAATACTCTTCCTCCCAGGAAGGCTTCTCTCATATCTGATGTCCCACTAGCCGTAGAGACCCTCCCTCATGAGCCTCCTGCGAACTCGTCAACTCAATTAGTTCACAATTTCCCCTCACCCTAAGGCCATATCCCAGTTTGGGAGACAGTTCCCCAAGCCATTACTCAAATCCCTTTCTTTTACCCTCCACCAGGCGTACAAGATTTCCAAGTAGCCACAATGCTTACCTTCCCTAATATGGTGTTGGAAATCCCAGTTTGGTATTTACATCCACCCGATATGGTTCCTCAACCATCCCTTCCCCCCCTAACAAAAGGAATCCCAATGACGATTCCTATACTCACTCCCACCATACCCTCTACACCCCCACTCACTAACCTCCCTGCCACAGCTGGGGGCAGATGAAAGAGTAAGGAGCCCACAACTCCACTTCCTCCATGCATCCAACCTCCTTGCGTGCTATGTGAGAAAGATGGACACCCAACCAACAAATGCCCATCTCTACCCGAGTTACGTAACCTAATTCAAGCCAATCAAACACCATCACCATTTGTCACTTTAGCAAGTACTGCAGCTACCTCCCCTAACATAAATAGCAAAGGACTGTGAACCAAATTCGCTTGTGCCATATGTTCATAATATGGCCATTATACACACCATTTCCCAGCGCTACCTCACTTCTAAAAGACGTTAGTAGCAGTATGCCAAATCTTCTAGCACGAACCCAATCCAGCTACATCATCCCTACCAAACATCACAGACATCCATTATGTCACGACTTCAGTCAACGAACGTATGAGATGCCCTTGCTCTCTATGTGAATCCTTAGATCATTTTACATACCAATGTCCTATGATCATTGAATACAGGAAAACGCCAATCGACCCTTATTCAAACTCATGTACCCCTTACAGAATCGATGATTAACCTTACCTCATCACTAGAGGTTGTTCATGTTATTTCTCCTGAACCAGAAGCACTCCCTCTTCCTTCATGGTTCTTAGATGACTTACACGAGGATTTACCCCGAAATCCCCTCAATTCTCCCGTTCATTTCCCCATGGAAATTTTACATCCAACTACCACTAGTACCCCTCAGTACCTCAATATTTGGTTTATGTCAAGCAAAAAATCGCAACTTCATTGCGTCATCCCCCCTGCTTCTTCATCACCAGAGGATAACCACATGGTGACAATCACCAATATCACTCTTTACGATCCCTTGTATTCTCGACAATTCTACTGTGACAAGGACATACTCGAGGAATTAACCACCCCAACTACCCATGGGATGCGCTACACCACAGAGCGCTCTTCTTTCCATAGGAAGCCTTCATGCCTCCTAACCAACACCCCATATACATAGTCGAAACCAAGGATTTTATCCCATCAGGGACCATCGACTGGTTCAACAACCCCATCCCTGCCCCTGATTCTTTTGAAGAAGGCAACATGGCCAACATTTCCCCTACCATCAAAATTGATATTTCCATAAAAAATGGAGTCGTAGAGGAAATCACCATTGGCACCATATGCACTCCTCAAGAAATCACCACCTACAAATCCCTCTTCCAAGAGTACTAGGATATTTTTGCCTAGTCATACACAGAGATGCCTGGCCTTGATCCCTCTATTGTCGAACATCACATAGACACATGGCCCGATATCACACCGGTGTGCCAAAAACAACAACCGCTACACCCATATAAAGCAACAGCCATTAAAGCCAAGATTGACAAATTATGAGCGGCGGGGTTCATCTACCCCATCGCCTATACCTCATGGGTTTCCAACCCTGTACCCATTAACAAAAAATAGGACACTATCCATGTATGCATGGACTTTCGCGATCTCAATCACGCCTATCCCAAAGACAACTTTCCAATGCCTTTCATCGATCAAATTATCGATGACTGCACAGGCCACGAGGCTTTATCCTTCATGCACGATTTCTTTGGCTATAACCAAATCCAAATCCACCTAGCCGATCAATACAAAACTGCATTCACCACCCCTTGGGGTACTTTTTCATATCGTGTCATGCCTTTTGGCTTAAAAAATGCTGGTGCAACTTTCCAATGGGCTATGACATACATGTTTCATGATCTGGCTCATATCATCCTTGCATACTTGGACGATCTCACAACTCGATCCAAAAAATGCACCCAACATCTTGATGATTTACAGATCATCTTCCAACAATTTCCTCAGTAAAACATTCGCTTGAACCCCCTCAAGTGTGTGTTCTGCATCACTGTCGGACGCCTCCTCGGATTCATCATTTCTCAAAGCGGTATTACCATAGACCCCCTCAAAGTCCAGGCCATCACAGAAATTCCACCCCCCCCAGAATTTATGCCAACTTGAGAGCCTACAAGGAAAAGATAACTTTCTACGGCGATTTGTCCCAGACTATGCCACTCGAGCACACAATTTTCTTTGCTTACTACACCACGATGTCCCATTTCACTGGAATGAACATGCCCAAAAATCATTCGACGATCTTAAAATGGCACTCTCTAATGCCCCATTAATTAGTTCACCTGACTATAATCGAGACAATATCCTCTACATATCAACATCAACTATCTCAGTAGCAGGAGTTCTCGTTCAAATCGGCGATGACGATCGTGAGCATGTGATTTACTACATTAGTAAAAAAAAATCAGGGCCACCCTTGAAGTATAATCACGAAGAGAAACTAGCCCTTGCAGTCGTTCTCACAGTCGAGAAACTACGCCATTACATTATGCTTCACACGACTAAAGTCATAGCAGATTCCAACCCCATGCAATACTTGCTCAGTCGTGGACAAATTAATGGAAAATTTTCCCGATGGATCATTATCCTTCAGGAGTACAATATTGAATTTTCAACACCTAAGAGCAAGAAAGCTCTCATCCTCACCGAACTTGTCATAGCCTTCCCCTCTGATACTACCAGTGCCCCCATCAATACCGACTTCCCTGATGAACATCTCTTTTATATCACCTCGGATGATCCTTGGTACGGTGACCTCCTCGTCTACCTCCGAACCCAAAAGTTCGGTAACCACCTCTCATGAGATGATCGTCGTCATATTCGTCACCAGGCCCCCCACTATCTCCTCATCAGAGATATCTTATATCAGTAAGGGGTCAACACCATACTTCGTTAATGCTTGACTATTGACGAGGCTGATAGAGTCTTGAATGACTGCCATAGCGGTGCATGCGGAGGCCATCTTTCGGGGATGTTCACTGCTCAAAAAATCATCCAAGCAGGTTACTTTTGGCCTACATTGTTTCACAATTTCATTTACGCCATGAAGCGATGCAATAAATTTCAATTTTACGCCAACAAAGAATGAGCACCACCTGCTCTTCTCCACCTAGTCATTACTGCAGGCCCCTTTTGTAAATGGGGCATCGACTTCATGACTTGTAACCCCCCATCCAACAATGGACACAAATACATCGTTGTCACAGTCAATTACTTCAAAAAATGGGTTTAAGCCATGCCTACCTTCAACAACACCGCTGACACTGCAACTTATTTTTTATTTAATCACGTCATATCCCGCTTTGGAGTACCACTCCAACTAGTTTCCAATCATGGGAAAAATTTTGAGAATGAGATTTTTGTCGAACTCTCATCACGGTTGGGATTCTCCCATGAGTTTGCCTCACCATATTACCCTCAGTCTAATGGATTGGTCGAAGCAGTTAACAAGGTCCTCAAGACCATGTTGCAGCGCACAATTAACAAACATAAGACCAATTGGCATCATATGTTAATTTCCGCGCTATGGGCTTACCGTACGACCATGAAAACAACCACTGGTTTCACACCATTTCATCTAGTCCATGGGGTAGAGGCCACTCTTCCTATCGAGTGCGAAATTCCCACCTTACACACCACAATTGAGTTATTACTTGACACTGCTCCAATGGAGCAACATTTGCTGAACTTAGAGTCCCTGGATGAAGATCGTTGATCTTCATTACAGAACAATGAGGCAGCCAAAAAATGGTCAAAAGCCACTTTTGATCGCCATGTCAACCTTCATTCATTTCAAGAAGGTGACCTCATCCTTGCTTACGATATCGCTCACGATACCCTCAGTTATAGCAAATTTGAGTCCCTATGGCATGGCCCCTACATTATCCAACATTGTCTCACCAAAGGTGCATACATCCTGGCTTCTCCCGAGGGCCTCCCTCTCAAAGAACCCGTCAATGGGATATACTTAAAGAAATTTTACGCCTAAGCATAGCCATTCTACATTAAGTTATTTCTTTTATAGTTTTTTTAATCTTTTTCCATACCACATGTCTAAACTATCATTTGTGTTATTTCCAGATGCTTCCTCCATCGGCCTACCACATTGGTTACACCGATGGCACCAGTCATTGGACACAAAATCTCGCGTCGACAGCTTGGGCCCTTTATACCCCCTCACATGAACTGCTCCACTCTAGCGACATATGTTTGGGTTCAACAACCAAAAACCAAGACAAGTACACTGTTGTCATTGGCCTCCTCGCCAACGCCAGCCATCATCGTATTCGTCACCTTAGCGTCTTACTTGACTCCCAACTAGTTATCCTCCAACTCAACAATGTGTACCATGTCTGTGATCCTTTCCTTTTCCACAAATACCTACAAGTTAAACTTTTATCTTGACATTTTGATTTCATTAGATTTATACATATTCCAAGGCAA
Organism: Picea engelmannii; assembly: GCA_009831015.1. Taxonomy (NCBI): domain Eukaryota; kingdom Viridiplantae; phylum Streptophyta; class Pinopsida; order Pinales; family Pinaceae; genus Picea; species Picea engelmannii. The sequence goes on from ML777191.1 coordinate 215,348, forward strand.
TTTAATCAAATCACAGATAACTTAGATAACATTGTATTAGATTGGCATATATCACATCAAGATACCTTTACACATACTTAAACCATCAAGAGTCTGTCACATCATATATAAGATTAGACATCATAAATAAATATTAAAAAACATACATGTGAACATCACAAAGACCCCAAAATGTATATCCATATATATATAAATCAGTCAACAGTGCCATCAAAATGTTTACATACACATAGAATACATCATATACAAAATCCGCAAGCCAGTGAAGCACCTCGGTACAAAACTGGTGTCACTACACCAAAATGGGCTCACCAACCTATATATCATATACAAAAATACACAGAGAGACACTCAAGGTGCCTCTGGAGCACCAACTCCTGCCCCTCCCTCAGGTAGTGGTGCCCCACCCACTATCGGTCCCTCCGGACCTAGAGGTAACCGCTTGGTCATCGCAGCACCTTCTACTGCTGCCCGCCAAACCACGATCCACCACATCAGCGGAAATCCAACACTGCTCCAGGACGCCCTCACCCTGGATGCGTGACCACATGCCCTGAGGCATTCCCTGGAGCACCGCCTCAAAGAGGCGGTGAATATCCTCAAAATCTCCCCCGACCTCCGTTGGAGGAGCATGCGATGGCCCGACACCAGGGTCATCAAAACGACATCTCCTAAATGCTCTCTCATCATCGGCGGGTCTTGCCTCAATGTCCTCATGCCGACATCTCTCTCCTGCCCGTGGCTCTCCCCACGGTGGTCTCAATGACTCCTGACGAGATGACGCTCTCACCATCTCAACCTCACGCCCACGAGGTCCCACATCTGCACATACAAACAACCAAATGATAGTATGAACATCTATACAAAATACACATGTCATACTATCTCAAATATCAACATATCAAACAAATCACAAACAGACCTCGGTGGTCGAAAACCTTCCCTGGGGGTAACACCATATTCAGATCACCCCGAAAATCCACCCCACAGTACGGATACCATAGTATGATCTGCGGCATCTATCGCCACACCTATGTATGCTTGGCAGAGAAAAAATGGCCACCCTCACCACCACTGTGGAGAATCAAAATCGTTGACCACCACATCAGTTGCGGCTCTCGCACACCAGGTGCACCCAATAAAACTCTAGGGCACAACATTGGTACCCTCTCCAAAAACCAGGCCACCAAGATGGACCCAAAGGAAAAGTCCCCTAAGTCCGTAGTCCAACACCTGTCAAGTTGCCCCACCATCTTGGCATGTAGCATCAAGCCCCAAGAAAAATGCTCTCCTACCAGTGCCCTCCCCATAATCCTCAGCTGACCACCATTGATTCGCTGAGTCACGAACCCTCACAATCATCGCTTCTACACAACAATGAACTAGAGCATCCATAGCCCCGATACTCACTATAAAGCTTAACATAAAGTTCTCCCTCGAACAATACCTCCGACCCAAGGTAGCCAACTACCCATCCCCAGGTAATACAAGCTCCGTCAGTAGGGGCGTCCCCCAAAAAGGGAGCCCAGTTAGAAAGTACATATCCTCCACCACCGTGAAGGCTAACTGCTCGCCCCACACCATAAAACAATGTAGATCCAGACTCCACATCCGGATCAAAAAACTGTAAGAGATACTCCTGAGCCCATATCAAAGGGCACTTGAAGAACTTCAGTAGCCCACAGGCTACCAAAGTGGCACGAATCGTCGTCTCCTCAATAGCCACAGTCTCCCTTTGCTATGACCAGTCCCTCTCTCGCCAGTGAGCCGACATCATATAAATGATTGCCTACAACCACATAATACAATCCTAGATTAGCCATCTCAAACATAAACACATTAAAATCTCCAAAAAAGATGAGTTTTTCACCCATTAGCCTTGCCCCCAAGGCGCGGCTGTTTAAACCCACAGGCATGCACATATGCGCACCTGTTCACCCCACAGGCCTGCACAAATGCACGCCTGTTCACCCCACAGGTGCGCACACATGCGCTCCTCTTCACCCAACAGGTGCACACACATGTGCACCTATTCATCCCACAGATGCACATGATTGCATGCCTATCCTCCATACAGAAGTGCCTCCATGCACCCCTGTCACAAACACAGGCGTGCATCACAACGCGCATGTCCACTACACAGTCGTGCACCCATGCGCAATTGTTTAGCTAATATGTGCGCATACCATGCACACCTTGTTTCCCCCTTAGGGTGCACCCATGCATAGATATCCAGATAACAGGCGCACACACATGCGCACGTATTTCTGGATTGCCCGCGCACTGGGGGGCCCAAACCCATAAAACCCCCTGTACGACCCTCCGTACAAGCCCAACCCACAAATAGAAAACCTAATTCTATGCAGGATGATAAGACTACTAACCTGAAGCTCGTTGGTCCTGAATCAGCTACCTCATTCTCTTGGAATCTCCAAATCTCCTTTGAATATCTCTCGTCCAATCACTCTGACAGAAGGTACAAATGAGGTGGCAATGTGGGCCCTACAGCTATATATAACCCTTTTCGCCAAACTTCCAAACCCCATTCTGGAAGCTCCGGGTGTCCGTTGTTCAACCCATCTTCAGCCATGGGATCAACATCCCGTCATCTACATCAAGACAATCCCCAGGCCATTTTTTATCCCTAGCCCCTAGGGTGTCATTTTTTCATACCCCATCCAGGTACGCATGCTCATGTTCAAAATTATCAAATCAATGCTTGTATGATCGATTCTCTTCAGATATTGTTCACATCGGGTATTTTGTTTTTCATGTGTGTAGGTACCTGGTCATCATACATCAGTGCAACCCCTTTAGGTATATAATCAACACTGGCATGTAATCATTCCCTCTGAATGTCAATTGCATCTCCAGTCACACCCTCTAAAATTTGGCTCTGCAGTACTACCACCTCCATTTCATTTTGGTTACTGTCACCCAATAGCACTCTCCCCCACATGAGTTGCCTCATTCATAGTACCCCTTGGCACTTTGTCACTCATGCATTTTTTTCAACCCTTTAGGGATGGGAGTCCTGATAGTCTTACATCATGTTGTGAATCAGCCACATCCTCCTTCTCCTCATTTGGCTAGCTTTCCCCATGGACTCCCATGTTATCTCTTCAAGGTTTTATTTTTACTGCACCTTTGCAGTATCATTAACCCTCCATTTCATCCACAATCAGTTTGCCCATCCACAAATTTCCCTCCATTTCATCCACAATCAGTTTGCCCATCTGCAAATTTTTCTCCATTCCATCTACCTCATACAGAAACCCATCCATGGGGCCCCCAACCTCCACCAATTCTCCAATCCAATTGCGCCCTAACCAGCCCAACCATATTTGTACACTGATCCTAAATTATTCTTTATTCATTTGATACTTATAAAAATCCTTTGTTTCTAGCATTTACATATCTTTTTGTCATCACCTTTGGCAACCTTCTTCCCTTTTTGGAAAACGCAACCCATGTCACCCTTGGTTGGGGCACTCCTTATCATCTACTCCTATTGACATCATCCATAAACTCCGAGTATTCCATAGGCCACCTACCTCTTCTCTCTGAGCTTGTTCACTTTGTCCCACCTCTAGCACAACTTATCCCACATTTTGTTGTCCCCCTGACACTCGATCTAGTTGAACGGTTGCGGCCACTTATCCTTCGCATATATCCCCAACCAAGGGAAGTCTTCAGTGTCCACACATATTGACTTTTTCCATGTACCTCCTCAGTTCCTAACCTCACCTAGTAGATTCCCCGAAGCCCTTTGCTTCTTAGAGTTGCATCTCCCTTTTTGTCGACATCAACACAGTTTCCAGAAGGGCGACAATATCTTGACTCTCATTACCTTTCCAATGAGAGGTCTCGGACGACACAGGGAGAACCATAATTTATCCCTACTGTCATTGGCCCCCATAACATTTGACTTCAACACTTTCTCATATTACAGTGGGTCTTACTTTGCAACTATTGCAGTTGTTTCTTATATTTTCCGAAGACCTCTGAACTTGGCTGGGCTATCAATGCCTACAAAATCCATGATACTTCTTACAGGTGTTAGTGCCTACTATTCAGAGTATGTTCCTCCTTATAATTTTCCTCTGCCTTTATCACAAACTGCCCCTGAGGGTGCTACAGTTGTCTACATCAACACACAATTTCAGTTACTATACAAACCCTTCTTTTTGAGTTATATGACACGATCATGGGACATGTCCACCTCATTTGTACACAATTTATTTTACATACCTTGTGGAATATGGGGTCCTACAGGTTCCCTTCTTCCTCCAACGGGTCACTCTTGATACTCTCACAATTTCTCTTTCTTACGAAGGTCCTCTCAGTAGAAGAAACATTGATGAATTTTGGCTATACGTATGCTCCTAACCTCATCCATCAGAGGGCATATGTTATCCCTAAAATTTCGTCCGCAAATGGTTACAGGAATCCAACATCTTCAAACAGCTATGAGGTCACCCATGGACCAAAACTACCACAAAATCATTTCCAAAAGGTCCAAAACTATACAACCAGTGATAAAATTAAGGTGCGTTATGACTACACAGAGCGTGCGCACACATGCGTAAGCCAAAAATGCACGAAAAGCACACATGCGCATGATGCACAATTGTGGCCACTAAAATCCATGCACACCTGAGAACGACGCATTTATGAGATTGGTCGGCCTCCCACCCACTTCTGGTTCAGCTCCAATTTGAGTTGACATCCAAATCTCGGCTGGATCCGACTGGGTGGCTGGTCAAAGACCTAAAAATGCCCTAAACAACCCCTTTTCACACTAAAAGTTGGTTTCACAATACCTCAAAGTGGTGCTATAAAACAAGGCCATGGGTGCACTACATTTTCAAGGAATTCATTTGCAAGGTTATGCTACTGCTATTCTCTTGGGGAATCCTTTTTTCTCATCAAGAGCATACTAGCATCATTACATTTGGGAAATCCATCTCACCTCTTGAGTGGATTAGCTTGGGATTCTTTCACCATTTCTTTCAAGTTTCAAAGTTGTAAGAAGAGCTTAGTTGTGGGGATCCAAGAGCCCTCCCTTGGAGGAAGAAGGGACCTAAAGTCCTCTTTCTTCTTGGTGTTTTCTTTTCACTAATATAATCCTTTCCATTGGTGACGTGAGTCTTGTTTGTTTCTTATTCTTATGTCCTTATGCTCAATAGTCTAGTTGTTCTTTTCTATTCTAGTTTAATTCTTAGCTTAGTCTTGTATGTTTCTTTCTCTAACCCTTTCCTTTACTGCTATCTTGCTTAGCTAACCCAACTAATCTTGTAAGCACCTCTGTTTTTCTCATTTAGGTGACAAAAGAGGTGCAACAATGATGATTATGTCTTCGGTGTCTTATGACATCACGATGGTATCTAACAATTTGTGACAGCTCAAGAGGGATAAATTCAATATTAACTTCTATATAAAAATGAAAAGTATGAATCAAGCAATCTAACGAGAGATTAGCCATTATAGAAGAAATATCAACTACCTTGAAAATCCACGGGATCTCTCAATTTATGCATTAATCATCAACAAATAAGAAAACACTATCCTACTTAATTCAAATGCAATCTTATGATAAGGTAATAAAATTCACACACTTATAAACTCGTAACTAAAACTTAACTCAAACTCAAGCTTCTATTTAAAATTGCAAGTTAAATATAAAATGGCAATTTCACAAAATAAACTAAACTAATACTATTTAACAATTCAAATTTCAAATTGAAATACTCATAAAAACACAATTCCAATTCTACTTCTATCTTAGCATATCACAGGAAAATTAATAAGAAAACTAGATAAGAAAACCAAGAATTAAAATCAAAATTAACAACTATTCATCCATTGAAACCTTGCCAAAGAAACTCTATATTCTGCATTAACTCGATACTTTGTTTTACTCAATACTATGTTCTAACTATTCTACTTCAATCTGCATAAATTCAAGCTAGCATTTAATCACACAACAAGGTTAGTAACTAAGCTTGTAAGTTATTTACTAATTAATTAAAAAGACACAACATATTAACACTATCCTTTACAAGCAACCTGGAAAAAGGAAATTGAAACAATTAAATTATGAACAACAAATACACAACATGTTAAAATGATAAAAACATATATCCAGGAAAATGAAAGAAATGGAAATTTCACAACTCAAATACACAAGATAACTATCTTACTATTCACCCAGACCACTAGTGCCCCCCCCAATAGGTCGTGGCTACTTCTCAACAACAAATCACGAGCTGAATCAACATGCTTCTGGCATTTAAATTAAAAACACAATTTTTCACAAGTTTGTGGGAATGCCTTTAATTACACAACAAAAACGATTCTAGCAATTCCTAGAAAGTCTTAACAATCCTTCCCCATTTTTCTGACCACTACTGTGGTATTTATATAGTTACAATTCGAGAGGTCGACCATTGGAAGGGTCGACCTCCTCTAAAAACAACAAATTCCATTAAATACGTTCTAACTGCCTATGGCTTCTAGAAACCAAACGAGCCACTCAACCCTCAACATAACAGTTCAATCCAAGATTTCAAGAGATCAGTAGCTGGAGGCCACGAGGGTGAAAAAAATTCATGTCGCTGATTCTCCCAACACAAGTCACCGATATAACAACCGCCAACTCACCCATGGTTTTAGTGCTAGATGGAGTGTCAGACGCAGTATCGGATGGAGTATCGGATGGAGTGCCAGATGGAGTACCAGATGGGCTATTGGATGGGAAAACGTGTTGTGATTTTTCCCTGTGGCACACAGATCACACATTATCTTTTTGTAATCATTAAATCAAGCTGAATTAAACTCAAAATGATCACAAAACATCAATTACACGTACCTGGCATAACCTATGATGATTTACTATGAAATCCTTGAAATTCAAAATGGTTATCAATACATATATAATATTGGTAAAAAAGGATTCAATCAGCATCATTAAACAATCAAATCATGATCCCAACATTACCCCCACAATTAATATTTTGCAGGTCCCACTACAAACAAAAATGAATTGCCCCATATGACTAGACCTGCTGAGAAGGATTAGATTTAGAAGCTTCTCCCTCTTATCCTGAATATTTTGTCTTTTGCCTCTTATCATGTTTCAATTGTTCCTTGAGGTTGTGATTGGTATTGGTCATTTGATCAACCAATTGTTGGAGGGAATTCACCTTTTCTTGTAGTACTGCATTGTCATGGTGAAGATGCTTATCCAAAGTCTTCCTCTCTTCCAATTGTTGCAGCAGCTGAACATTTTCCTATTGTATCTTTTCAATGGTTGTAGTAAGATCAAATATCTCAAAGGAGGGCTTGGATCCCTTGAAATATATAGAAAGTATATCATTTTTGGGATCTAGGGTAGGCATTTATGAGGTAGGAGTAACAGGGGGTTTATGAGGAGAAGTAGGTTCAGATTTTGTCTTTCTATGAGGCTCCAATTCTTCTGCAGACACTTCCCTAAGTATTTTATGAGGGCTTTCAAGATCAAAGGATACTTGGAGAGGGTCTGAAGTGGTCGAGGTTTTTTCATAAGGTTTTCCTCTTGTATTTTGGGTACTCTTTCAAAAATATCCTCTCTTGAGTCGATTAGCTCCTCTCCTCTTTGTGGGGACTATAGGGAATTCTTTTTGAATTACCCCTTGTAACGTTTTGGGTTTAGTATCAATGGACGTTAAAGGCATTGGGGAGTTATCAATAGGATTCTTATTTGTCTTGCTCGATGAGGCTGCAGGGGTATCAACAAGTTTCTTGGAATTTTGTTCTGGTAAAGGGATAGATTGAGTAGGAGGGTTTGGAGTCTTTGGAGAATGGGGTTTGTATGGAGTAATACTCCCTAGATCAAGTGTTTTCTTGCTGGTATTGATTGTAAGATGAGGGTTTGAAAATTCATAAATGAACTCATCCCACGTTTTCCCCTGTTTTTCCAACTCGACTATAACAAGTAGTTTGATCAGGCCATGGTGGAATAGGTTGTTATGGGGATTGGTTAAATTATTCTGTACTTGGGAAGACATCTTCTCAAGACCTTTTAAGAATTAAAAGGGAAAATTCAATGGCTTATTGAATTGAAAGTGAGATAATAATCGAAAGTGGCGGGATTTAAAAACAGAATATCTACCATCAAAAGTGATCATTCTGGTGATGACTATGAGAGGGTTGATTAGTTCATCCTTAATCCACTCCTTAGAGTATCCCTTAGCTCTAGAGATATTCTAAAACTTAGGTTTGAATACCCTATTATAGCTCACTCGTGGAAACTGGTGGTGTTTAAACCAACTGTCTCCAACTCTTGGAAGCTTTGCAGCTGAGGAAATTGATTACTCAGAGGCCACAAAGGTTAGAGACCCCATGCCCACCATCCTTCCATCGAATCTAAGGAAAAATTGCATAGAAATGATGTCATCATGGCCCTGCAAATGAGCCAAGAACGATCCCCATCCAGTGTGAAGGAACACTTCCCTGCACTGTGAGAAATCGGGGATAGCAAAGAGGTCATCATAGGAGGATGAATCATATCATTTAGGAATGGTGACAGTGTGGAGAAATGGATAGAGGGTGGAATTAGACAGAGGACGGGCGCAATCAGGCCAAGGATGAGCATGATTAAGCAGAGGGAAAACACAATTGAGAGGAGGGTGAATGTGCTGCATAAATGGGATAACCAATTGAGAGATCCCTCCATTTTTTAATGCGCCTAGGGTGGAAAAGGTTGAATTCATCACACACGATTTTCCATGTGTGAGCATCAGTGTGTCGATTTTGAATTCAAAGAGCATCGTTTTGGGAGGCAATCGTAATGATGAAGAAGTTATATCAATGTTCAAGTCTTTGAATTGGACATTTGATCATAAAAATGATTAATAATTATATCATTTAATCTCAATTTCCATTAACTAACTCAAATAAATTTAATTGATTCCTGGTTACCTGAAATCGTGGACATTTACTATGTGTATACACCTCATTCAATCCTTCATATGGTGCGTCATTTCCCACCTCATATGGTATTTTAAATGGCACCTCATACGACACTCCATATCGCACTCCATATGGTATTCCATATGGTACCCCTGTGCGAAGTGAAATTTATTCCTCCTGTAATGGATGTTTTATCCACAACCTTCAATCTTAAAATGGTTTTGATAGTCATAGTGAATAGGAGCAGAGGTAGGATAAGAGTGTTCCATTTTTATTTTTATTTTCTATCATGCTCACACAATCGGTTCCTCTATCTTGCATATTATACGGCATGTAATCATAACTCTGTAATGAATAGTCTGTAAAAAAAAAGTTAAGTGGTCTGCCAAAGAAATGTACAACATTTTATAACACACATGGAATTAGCATTCGAAGTAAAATAACTGCTGATATAATAGCCTGTATCATGAAAATAATACACATATTTTTTTTTACAAATATTCTACTTCTTCTAGGCAATGTTATCATTTTTAAACTCATGAAACCCCTCCCACACACCTAAGTATTGTGATACATCATAATAAAAAATACAGGAAACCAGTCAATTCTCCCAATAGCTGAATATTTATAGCTTGTTAAGTGTAGAGATAAATTTCACATATCGGTCTAACGAGAAAGTTAGGATATGGCCCCACCTATAGGATAGAACATCCTACATATAGTTAAGAAGAGGTAGGCGAGAGAGTTTTGAGATAGTCTCAAAGTTAGTTCCCAATGGAAAATATATGGATTTCATTAATCTTGGCTTAACCATACATACTTAGTGTTATCTTTGTCTACAAGTAATGTTGTACATTAGGACAAGTTTAAGATTTAGGAATTTCTTATTATTATTTTTTGTCAGATTACCATCCTCGCTAGGTAATATGCCCCACTTCCAGCAAGCCTATTTAGTACTCTATTGGGTTTTCCTAGTCATACCATAGGTCTGTACCTATTGCCAACAGACCTATTTAGTATCCCACCAGGTTATCCTCTTACACCCTCAGAGACTGGCCCTCCATCTTTTAATATTTTATAATAAGATTTCTTTGTGCAAGAGGATGGGGGGCCAGCTCTGGAAACAACTTTTTTCTTTCTTTTAATTGGGATGGTATTTATGTTAAAGGCTGAGTTTCCATTATATATTCTTTAGTGATTTTCCTAATGTAAGGGGTGTTGGGCCCTTCATTTTTGGGATAAGGAATTGCGCAAGTTTTGACTGAGAACGAGTTGCGCAAGATTTAGAAGAAGCTAGACAATAGAACAAGAAAGAGAAACATAAAGCAGTTGTGAAAGACAATGCAACGCCAGCTAAGAAACAAATGCTTGCAACAAAACAAGGATGTGTGAAAGCTAAAACAGAACACACAACCCAACTTATATATATAGTGACGAACATGATTCTAATAGGGTTGTTGGATATTTAGTCGGTTGGTCGGTTGTTGTTAGTAGGTTGTCTAGCTAGTTATTTGGCTGGATTGTGAGGAAGTTTAGTCCGATATTTCCCTCTTGGAGGTTTTTGTAAGTCGAGTCAAGTCAAGTCCTGAGTTTGTAATGTAATCAATCTATTTGTCTGAGAATTGGAGATCTGCGACATGAGTCTAGAGCCAAGAGTCTGTATAGAGCACTATTGTGTATTTTTGAGGTTGTAATTAAAGAAAGATCTTGAGCTAATATGAAGAAGGACTTGAAAATTAGAAATATGATGTGTCTCTCTATATTTTACTTATGCATTGCAGTTCTTCTTTATGGGTTATAAGTTCTACTTTATCGTTCTGTGTTTACATGTTTGTTCACAAAGTAAGTAGGTTCGATTCTTGCATGCATAAGATTTAGATCTAGCAACACTTCAGAGGCTAGATTGTCCAGTCACACGGGAGATTGATTTCTGGGTCAGTACCACATTAGAAGGATATTTTATTGAATTTGTAGCTAAGAACCACCAATCTTTTTCGTGAGCAAAGATGATTTTCAAGAAAGATGCAAGGGGAAGCGTGTTGAGAGAAAATCGCCTTTGGATTAATATTTTATTGATGGGAGAGGGGATTCTAACTATGTCCTAGACTGAGAAGGTATCATAAACACCCTTGCTTGGGGTAGGGTGAGGTGGGGGGTAGAGTGATGGCCTGAGAGAGGGGAAGGGTTCTTTGAAAAATGGGGGGGAAACAACAAGAAACAGACTCAAGAGATGAGCAAGCCTTGAAGAGAGCCACCATATTTGAGAAGTTTTGATGTGACAAGATCAATAAAGAAGAAAGATAGTCCAAGAAGTGGAGGAAAGAGGTCAGATCAGGAGAAGTAGAGGAAATACATATGGAAGAGTTGTGGAAGATGAGAAAATAGGAAAGATTGGCTAGTCAAAGATTAAATGAGAGAGAAGCACGGAGATAAAGAATTCCCCAGGAGGTCAGACAAGAAGGAGAAGGTGTAGACGTAAGAGAGGAAGAAGTCGACATGAATATTGAAGAAGAAAGAGAAGATTTAGCCCTGATAATAGGAGAGATCGATAATTCGACCGAAGAGATCGTCCCAATGGAAGCAAATGAGACCCCCCAGATCAAAGAGAATTACCACGAAGCCAGTGGCGCCAGCCCCAAATCACGCATACCCCAAGTGACTTCTATACATGTGGTAAGTTCGATACTACCTTCTCATACTAGTTATGTTCCAGTACATTTAGTTAGTCAGTCGCAACTAGTAAGTGCAAGTACAGGGAGGATATTAGGATCCTCTAGTACATCACAAGCAGGACCATTAGGGTTCATATTGATAAGAAAAACAATATAAACAATCATTGGCAATGGGGGAGGTTCGATTGCCCGATACCCTGAATTTTGGGGTAAGGAAGATGAAAACGTTGAGCAACACTGGTTCTTGTGTGAAGCAATCTGGAGATCCAGAGGGACTCCAGATGCGAATAAGTTGGTCGTTTTTCAGAATACCTTGAGAGATCTCATTCTCAAGTGGTATATGAAGATCATCGATCCAAGAGTACCAGAAATGCAATTTCAAGTGTTCAATCTTGGCCAGGTATGGACAAGGTTCATAACAGAGTTCAAACTACCTCATTAAGAACAACAAGATATGTCTGAGTTGCATGAGATCCAACAATGGGAAGGTGAATCGGCCTGGGAATAAAGCCAGAAGTTTAAATATGCTATAGGGAGGTTAGCACATCCAATCCATGAAGAACATCAAAGGGAGTGGTACATTCAAGGGTTACTGCCTCTGACTTGGATTCTACTAGCTCAACAACAGATAGCTACTTTAATAGATGCCTTGGAACAATCGATGAATATTGAATTCATGGTGGGATACCCTGGGAGCTTGAGAGTGACTAGACCCCCAACAGATGTGAATATGGTGCAACTACAAGGGAAGATATCAACACTTACAGAGAAGATTCAAGAGATGACGATACCTAGACTAGGATGACCACAGGTTTGGTGCACCATATGCTATAGAGATGGACATTTAGGGAATGAATGTACATGAATAAGGGGAATGGGACCTCCTTAGAATCCTATGGTACCCCCACCAGGACCCACAAGAGGATTTGTGCAAGTATCTGCGAACTTACCACCCGTAGGCCAATGGAACAGTCAAATCCTTCAACAAGGTTCTGGAAAGAGGGTTGACAAAGGTCTTTTGTGAAAACTGGGAGGATTGGTCCCAACATTACTATGGGCTTATAAAACAACCACAAAGAAACTCCACAGGTACACAATGTTCTAGCTATTTTACGAAAAAGAGGCAGTGGTTCCTGCAAAATTCATCACTCCAAATTTGTATATTGCACAAATCACACATATGTCAGAGGAGGAATCAGTGGCGCAGAAACTTATGGAGTTACAAAAACTCAAGGAGACTATATTTATAGCAGACTTCCATCAGTCAGTGGAAAAATCAAGACAAAAATCTTGGCATGACAGACACATTAAGACCAAGGTATTCATGCAAGGAGACAAGGTTCTACTGTATGATATTCAGTACTAGAAGCATCATGGCAAGCTGCGCATGCACTGCTTGGGACCATTTATATTTGTGAATATACGACCCTCAGGAGCAGTCAGACTCGTGCAACTAGATGGTGTGTTACAACTGGGATGGGTGAATGAAGCTCGCCTGAAGCCCTATATGTCTCAAAACTAAGAAAAAGGGATTGTTTCTCTAGTCTGAACGAGCATGTATAATAGTTAGATTTGAGTTTTCTAAAATTTTTGTAAATTTAGTTAATAAAGTCAATGTGCTCAGTGTTCCGCCATGACACATAGTTAATTTTCTATTTAAGTGTTGTTTTCTACAGAACTAATGACTCGGCAGTGCAGGATCCAAAGCATAGGAGAATCCATTAATGATAGTCATTAATACGATGGGGACCTCATTTGTGATTGGAGGGAGAACGAATCTGCATATGATCTAAGTCCATGTGTCACATGAATCTAGTCTAGTTACAACCTTTATTTCCATTACGTTACCCTATCTGAAGTCAGTTAAGCCATAAATCCGTGATATGCAAAGATTCCATCATATTTCACGTCGGGATACCCACCCGTCGAAAGGTTTGAAATCGACCAAGTCCCTATTCCACTCATGCATGTAAGTAAATGATAGAATTTCCCAATAGGATTTACCCGTTAAATCGTCCCATCAGACAATGCAGATCCAGTTGCATCCATACAATCATGATGAACAATAGTTATTGCTAAAATTTCCCACTAAACCAAGTATAAGGCCCTGAGAACTCGCCCGAGAATGCATCATTTTCAAAAATCATAGCCATTTCCAAATTTAGTAGAGTGAACCAGCCTATACAATTGTGGAACCCGTAATCATGATCCTAGTCCTTAGCTTTCCACAGAAGTGTGAATGCCGACAACCATAGCAAACTGAAGTGACATTTCTAAAGATACGGTACCAGACGAGCCCTACGACCCCCGAGTCAAGGTCGTGGGTGATCTAAAAGGGAAAGCGGAGCATGTTAAGCTCCTCGATCTTTACCTAACAGATCCAGTTTTGTTCCCCCAGATGCACATAGATGTCTTTTGGGAGATGGCTCCAGATGGATTAGGAGGCATGCAATTTGGGACAAAACCAAAATTAGTAAACTTATTTAATTCAACCATCATGAACCTGAGAGACTTATCAATATTCAGCACCACAGGTGAGGTTGCGTGATGCACAAAATTTCTGATAAGTAGGGTGCACAACAGAAGTCTCTAGTTGGATAAGAGATATCTAATCCATGTTGAAGACATCCATCAACTTAATGGACTATCCTTCGAAGGAGAATATGTGTCTAAAGGATTCCAGGGTCCTGGTAATAATGGAAAAAAGAAAGGCGAGCTCAACTTGTATGAAAAGTTCAACACAAATAGCGGGGACGCATAGCAGTAATCGACCCCATATTACCAGAGACAGTTCAGAATGGATGTTACGTCATAGCTAGCAAGGTTATGGGATCATACTACAAGGGAGAATGCACACTATATGCATTATCAGTAGAATACTTTTGCGCCAATGGTGTTGTGTTCAATTGGTGTAGTTACATGCTGGAGGAACTACTAGTGGCCTGCGAGGAAGTGCAGGAGAAGGGAGGAACATTCACCTATGGATATCTATTGTTGGCATTCACAATAGTCAAATGGAAGTGACCTATGGAAGGAAGTCAGCACTGCTAGACAAGGGGCACATGGCAAAGATGTTCAAGCTTTGGCAATCCAGGTCGAATTCAGAGAATGCACCCTTCAACACCGCGACATTTTCTAAATGGTACAATGGCCCGATAGACGCAACACAAAGGTGGTGTATTATGCAAGAGATCCTAAATGAAAATAAGAGAACATTTCCTTCAATATAAACTAGCACCATATGTTTGTATGGCCAAGACATGTTAGCAGGGAAGATTTCCATAAAAGGATGTTATCATTCTATCTAGACAAGGAGGCCTTTGACAAGGAAGTAATGTCGTGGTTTGGAGTCAAACACAACCCGTGCAAGTCAGGGATGCATTATATTCTGCCTAGGGATATTTTGAAGAATAAATACAAAGAAGTAGGAGCAGGACTGAGCTCAGGTCTGGAGCGACAGAAGCTAAAATATCTAGAACTATCAGACTCTAAGGAGGAAGATGAGATGCAGCCATTGGAGCGGAAGAAAATAACGCTACTGACCCTCCATCCACTGCCAGGTGATTCCGTGTTTTCAGGTGAGGATGTCAATCAAATTCTAATTCCCATCTTCGTTACTGAATCAATGATGAAGAATCCCAGAACTGAGGTTTCACTGAATAAACCTATGAACTCCCAACCGCTTGCATCATCTGTCCCCTACACCCACTCAATGGTCAAAGAAAGCCCCATAATACACATACAAGATAACCCTGAGCCTAAAATATTTCCATCCACATTCATCACCGAGCACCCTCCGTCATCACTAAAACCCTTATCACCAACCCTAGAAACCACCACTCCACCCCATACCACAAACCTAGAGCCGATGCATCTCGATCAACCAAAGAAAGTGAAGAGATAACTCCCAAAAATAACCCAAGAGTTGCCTAAGTCGAGACCAAAATTTTCTAGTCCAAACCATAAAGTACTAAAGCAGAGCATGAAGTTGACTGGTCTGAACCCAAACATCCAGGAATAGAAAACTGAGCCTTCAGTGCAAGAAAAGGACACCCAAACTGTGGAGGATCCACAAGCCCAAAGAAACTAGAAAATAACCTCACCGACAGGGATGATTTTAAGGATGGAAATTTATTTTAAAATGTAGAAAACTTGGAGAATCTTAGTAATCCTTCATATGACAACTATAAATATTTGGCGATATTTTTGTAAAAATATTCAAATTTCTAAGGATTTTATATAGTTTGTATAAAATTTTGGCGATTTGTAAGGTAAAATAATTTTATCCTATATAATTTGGGCGAATCATTTTTAGAATACCGAATATTTTTTTGGGAAAAACCATGTAAAACTAGCCCATGAGCGAAATTTAGCCCCTAAAATCATCCTTGCGAGTCACCGACCAAGGGTGAGGGTGCCCAAGAAAGAACAACGCATGAACCATATGCAACAAAAGAGCAGGAGATACCAAAAACTCAGAAGGAGCCAGAATCAATGCCAGGGTAGAGAACGATATCTGAGCGTGAACAGATGGATTGGGTTCTCCAAAACCCTCAACAATGCGTAGAACTTATGCAACTATGCATAGATAGAACATAGGTTCTGACTCTCTTTCCCTCATCTCTAAGGTTGAGGATCATGCCAGGACCATCAACAAAGGATGAGGTAGAGACTCGCTCAGAGAATTAAATGGCTAGTGGGCTTCCACTATAGATACGAACACCCCAAGATGTAGACCCTTCATCAGCTGACCTGGTACAGTGGCCAGCGACACACTTATTTGGACTGATCAGAGAATCAACTGATCAATTGGAGAAAAGTCTCCAGTAGGCTGAGAGGTCTGTTGAGGTCGTGAGGGAGGAAGTGTTCCTTGCATAATCATCAAGACAATAATAATAATAGGCCAAGTCCCAGATTAACCACAGAATAGAAAGAGTGCAACAAAGGCTTGTAGAATCCTAGCCGAAGATTCAAAAGGTTGCACCCGAACTACCCGAAGCTAGTAATGCAGGCGAGTCGGAACACCAGATTGAGATGCTACAAGGAGCATGGACACAACTCACCACTCTCACTGAGCATATGGAAGAACAATTATGATAGACTCAGCAAGAAGTAGAGCAACAACCTCAGAAGTTGCAAGAGCAAATGCAAAAGATAGTACTGCAAGGAAACAATTCCTGAGAAACACTACATAAGAAAACAACAAAATGCACAAAGATCTCCAGGGAAGTCAACGATTTGATGGGTATCATCACTCGATATAACCAATTCTTAGAGGAGGTGCGCACAAATATCCAGGTGTTGAATGAAATATTTGTGGCCACGATGGACCCGATGGAGCAACAACAAAAGTTCAACCAAATCCAATAGGCGGACAATGAATTGAATGCCCTCTTTGAGGCACAGTTTGTAGCAAAGAAAGAGTTGCGCAACTTCTGACCTATCATTCAGACAATGTACATTCAGATGCATAAAGTGGATGAAACCACATATTTCAAATGCAACTTGTCGGTCGCTTCCAAGACAAAGGAGTTTAGTAAAGAGGCAATCCAACAGTTTGTTGCAGAGGCATCACTCCTCACCAGGGAGTGGCAAGATAAAGTTGTAAACTTTCAAGGAGTGAAGGAGCGAGCCTTATAATTGGTCCCAAAGTTGGGCCCTTCATTTGAAGAGGCAAAAGGGGAAAATAAAAAATAGAAGATCCCAAGGAAGAAGAAAAGGAGGACACGAGAAAACATCAGATGCTCCTGGAATCTACGAAAGAACCAAGCACTTGACTCGAGGGTGAGTCAAGGGTTGTGGTCGGATCATGTTGGTCCCTTCATTTTTGGGATAAGGAATCATGCAAGTTTTGACTGAACACAAGTTGCGCAAGATTCAAAAGAAGTTGGACAAAAGAACAAGAAAGAGAAACATAAATTAGTTGTGAAAGAAAACGCAACGCCAACTAAGCAAAAAATAGTTGCAATAGAACAAGGAAGCTCACAAGCTGAAACGAAACACACAACCCAACTTATATATATAGGGATGAACATTATTGTAATAGGGTTGTTGGGTCTTTAGTTGGTCATTTGGTTGTTGTTAGAAGGTTGGCTAGCTAGTGATCCGGATGGATTGTGAAGAAGTTCAGTCTGATCTTTCCTTCTTGGAGGTTGTTGTAAGTCGAGTCAAGTCAAGTCTTAAGTCTGTAATGTAATCGATCTATCTGTCTAAGAATTGGAGCTCTACGACATGAGTTCAGATCTGAGAGTCTATACAGAGCACTATTGTGTATTTCTGAGGTTGTAATTAAAGAAATATCATGAAGCTCATATGAAGAAGGACCTGAATTTTTGAAATATGATGTGTCTCTATGTATTTTAGTTATGCATTGCAGTTCTTATTTATGGGTTATAATTTCTACTTGATGCTTATGTGTTTACATGCTTGTTCACAATGTAAGTAGGTTCGATTCTTGCACGCATACGATTTAGATATGGTCATGTCTCCTGTGCAATATCAGGATGAGTCACGAAGGTTCTGTGGATCATCCTAAGTTTTTTCCTTACCCTTCCCTATCTATTTTTCTCAGCAATGCTTCAGGTGAGACTTATTCTCTTCGGAGGAGATGGAAATTCCAACACTCTAGACTACTTGGTACCTTTTGTTGGTAACCTAAGAAGGACCCTAGTCTAATCAAACTTGCACCAACAAGGGGTACTTAAGTGGATGTGACCTATCTAAAGATATGGTATAATCAGGCATTTTTAGTGTGTAGTGGATGGTACCATTGGGAAATAACAAAAAGGTATCTTTAGGCTCAACTCACTTTCTTCTTTTTTAATTTATTGTGATGTTTCCATGACTAATTGCTAATCATACCTCCTTGTTACTTTTAAATAAAGATACTTTACTCACTTACTCAAGGTTCTTGGGGAAACTATATGAGTGACCTCTAAGCTGGATGGTCACAGTATCACTTCCTTATATAGTAGTGAAGGTTTAAGAGAAACTTCTTTTTAAGATGCCTTAAGAAAAACAAGATGCAAATATTTGCAAAAACATGGCTAACTACAGCAAGTCATTATTCATTTTATGCTTAGCAGACAAAAAGTTTCAAGTATAGTAATATTTTGAAGAAAATCCTTCCTTTAAATATCCTTCAAACTATCTATTCCTGGTGAAATAAATACCTACAAAAATCTCTAGAATTGACTATCAACAAAATTCAAAATTATTTACATATGTACAGTCGAGAATTCAGAAAACATTCAAGAACAAGGGGGGACTTCCCCATCTATTAATGCTAATGCATTATCAATTGACATGACCTATAGAAAATCTTCTTTGGAAATGGGCATGTGATAAAGTTTGAGTCGGTGTCCATTTACTACAAAGGAGACTTGTCCATAATCAATTGTTTTGATTTTCACAGCCCCATTTTCATACACAATGACTACCTCGTAAGGACCCAACCACCAGGTTGGAAGTGTTTCTTCTTAATTCACTTTTCATGCCACTTATTCCTCTAGTTTTGGACTAATATTGTTCATTGGATAGAATATTTCTTGATCTCATCCAACTCATTTAATTGTAGGGCTCATTGTTTCTAAGCCTCATCTAATTTTAATCTCATTTCTGCGGCAATACAAAAGGTCATTACTTGGAAATATATTGGTAGAAGTACTCATTTCCCATACACTAGCTCATAAGGGGTATTCCAAGTGGTGTTTCTCCAGGTGGTCCAATATTCCCACAAAACCTATGGGAGTCTATCAGCCCAATCTCGATGATGTAATTGAACAGTCTTGGTTAAGATAGCTTCCATAACTTTGTTTGTAGACTCTACCTAACCATTAGCTTATGGGTGGTATGGAGAATATTTACAGTGTTTAATCCCATATTTCTCCGTTAGTTCTCTCATCATCTTGGAAGTGAATTGAGTGCCTTGGTCTGTAACAATTTCACAAGGAACACCGAAGCGGGTAAAGATGTCTTCATAAATGAATTCAACAACATATTTTTTTGTATCCCCAAATAAGGATTTTGACTCTACCCACTTGGTGACATAATCTGTATAAACCAAAATATAGTTTTTCTTATAAGACATGGGTGACATTGGTCCTACAAAGTTAAGGACCCATTTCTCGAAAGGTTATATCATAACTTGGGCACGCAAGGGAATTTCATTAGCTGACATGGGTTTTCCTATCCTTTGACATATTTCACAACTCCTCACATACTTGCAACATCCTTGAAAATGCTAGGCCAATAGTAACCTGAATGTAACACCTTATATGTTGTACATTTGTCAAAAACATGGCCACCACATGGTCCATCATGACAACCTCATAGTATTTCTGGTATCTCGTCTTCTCAGATACATCTACGAATAATCAAATTAGGACCTGTACGAAAAATTTCATGGCCAACCCAAGAGTAATTGGCACTTTGCATGATAATTCTATGTTTTTCATGAGGTGACAAATGAGATGGTAAGTTCCTAGTAGCCAGATAGTTTTCCATATATGCAAACCATGGGGTATTTACAGAAAGAGAAAAAAGGTGCTTGTATGGGAAACTGTTGGCGTTCGGAAGTCACTCTTGGATTGCTAGCAAGAGCAGAGCTCGAAGCCCATCAGTTTTAATGTCATGGTTTATTTTGAAGGGTGATCAAATGGAGGAAGACTCCGAACGGTAGAGCATCAGCTCAGAAACTAGATCAGGCACGCATGATAGAGTGAGGTCTTGATAAAATCCAAACAGTGAGTTGTAGTAAAGGCGAGTAGGTGGAAGATTTACGCAAGAAGAGCGCAATGATCTATTACAGACATCCGGTATGCAACAGATTAAAGAATAAATGAGCTCCAACGCAAAATCCTTTTACATTCGAACACATAAAAACCAGAGGGCACGACAATGCCACAACAAATCCTTTGTTGCAACCAGTTGCACTACTGTGAATCCTCAGGTAACAGACGAACAAAGATGGAAAAGAAGGAGAACTGCTTGTTATAAACCAAGAAATCTCAAACACAGAGGCATAACCATGAAACCAGAGTATTGCTGAAACTATACAGTCGGGAGCTTAGCTCTACCATCGATCCATACAAAAATGGCGAAAATGCCTACATATACTCAAAATAATACAGCGGCGGAACCAAGAAACTGCAATAAAGGCTTTGCGTCTGCATGGCTTCTGACAACACGGAGCTGCGATCTTTGAATGGTCGTGCAACTTATGGCAGACGCAATCAACCTTCTGACAATTCATTCAGCGAATCGACGTGCTTTCAATTCGTTACAGGACGTCCCCATTATGGCGGAGACGATGTCTAACCACCGCCAACCGCTTCAATAACTGCTTCTTGGGATTGGAGAAGGTTAGGCCAACTC
>ML777191.1:252020-305544 GCA_009831015.1 Picea engelmannii
GAGAGCTTAGCCATTATAGAAGAAATATCAACTACCCTGAAAATCCATGTGATCTCTCAATTTATGCATTAATCATAAACAAATAAGAAAACACTATCCTACTTAATTCAAATGCAATCTTATGCTAAGGTAAGAAAATTCACACACTTATAAACTCATAACTAAAACTTAACTCAAAATAAAGCTTCTATTTAAAATTGCAAGTTAAATCTAGTGGAAATTTCACGAAATAAAATAAACTAATCCTACTTAACAATTCAAATTGCAAATTGAAATACTCATAAAAACATAATTGCAATTCTACTTCTATATCAGCATATGAAAGGAAAATTAATAAGAAAACTAAGTAGGCAAATTGGATAAGAAAACTGAGAATTAAAATCAAAATTAGCAACTATTCATCCATCGAAACATTGCCAAAGAAACTCTATATTCTACATTAACTCAATACTTTGTTTTACTCAATTCTTTGTTCCAACTATTCTACTTCAATATGAAGAAAATCAAACTAGCATTTAATCACACAACAAGGTTAGTAACTAAGATTGCAAGGTATTTACTAATTAATTAAAAAGACACAACATATTAACACTATCCTTTACAAGCAAACTACAAAAAGGAATTTGAAACAATTAAATTATGAACAACAAATACAGAACATGTTAAAATGATAAAAACACATATATAGGAAAATGAAGGAAATGAAAATTGCACAACTCAAATACAAAAGCTAACTATCTAACTATTCACCCAGACCACTGGTGGGTCCCCCAGTAGGTCGTGGCTACTTCTCAACAACGAATCACGAGCTGAATCAACACACTTTTGGAATTTAAATTAAAAACACAGTTTTGCACAAGTTTGTGGGAATGCCTTGAATTACACAACAAAAAGGATTCTAGCAATTCCTGGAAAGTCTTAACAATCCTTCCCCATTTGTCTGACCACTTCTGTGGTATTTATACAGTTACAATTCGAGAGGTCAACCACTAGAAGGGTCGACCTCCTCTAAAAACAACAAATTCCATTAAATACGTTCTAACTACATGTGGATTCTAGAAACCAAACAATCCACTCAACGCTCATCATAACAACTCAATACAATATGTCAAGAGATCAGTAGCTTGAGGCCACAAGCGTGAACAAAGCCCATGTCACCGATTCTCCCAGCATAGGCTGCCAATATAACAACTGCCAACTTGCCCATGATTTTAGTGTTAGATGGAGTGTCGGATGGAGTACCGGATGTGGTGCCAGATGGAGTACCGGATGGGCTACTGGATGGAAAAACACCTTGTGATTTTTCCCTGTGACACACAGATCATGAATTATCTTCTTGTAATCATTAAATCAAGCTGAATTGAACTCAAAATCATCACAAAACATCAATTACATGTACCTGGCATAAACTATGATGATTTGCTATGAAATCCTTCAAACATTCTTCAAAATGGTTATCAATACATATACAATATCAGTCAAAAAGGATTCAATGAGCATCATTAAACAGTCAAATCATGAGCCCAACACTATACACACAATTGTGCTGATATATAATGGTTGAGGGGTGGTGATGCTCCATGATAAGTCCCTAACAAGGATGGGTCCTTAAATATTCCAAGGCCAATGTCGATGACTGGAAAAACATCTGAGATAGCGAAGAGAAGAGGGAGGATGTTATGAATGTTGGTAGAATGATTAGGCTCGTAATGTGTAAGTTGGTCGATAGTGAAAATTTTCCCATTATGGGGAACATCACCGTATGAAACGCATAAGACACTATGTGATGCAGACCCCCCTTCTCTCCTAATGGTTGTGCGACCTCCCGGTCTAGGATCGATCAAGGAACTGAGTCTGATCGACTCTTTGGGTCTCTGCTATACCCCAAAAACTTGTACACGGGTCCTCGTTTCCATGACACAGGTCATATAAGACCCGCGGGCCCTCTCCTGAGTGTTATCAAACTTCCAACACCAAACGGGTGCTAGCCCTCCCCTGGCTAAGCCGCTTCCTTTATGTGACCATGGTTGTGACCACTTTCCTAACCAAAAGGCGTGTTGCGATTTCACGTATCGGGTGTTTGCAGATGAGCCAACTCCTATTCTCCGACTTCAAAAATCGTGAACTGGAGCCTAGCGCTTGCTAGATCCTCCCTTAATCTTTGGCTATGTGAACCCTCACTATGACATGGGGCCAATCTCTCAAGCGTGTCATGATTTTGTGTTTCAAGTGTCTGGAATATTTGTTTTCTTGACCTCCCAATCTCTGAAATCTAAATCTGGGTCCCACTCACGTAAGATCAACGGTCCATAATCCATGTGATCTGATGGTTGCGATTAAATCGTGAAATTGGGTTTCGTGAGTTTGGATTTTGGCTACCTCCCCTCACGTTAGATCAATGGCTCACAGTCACCTCTGGTCTAACCATTCAGATTGATATCGTGATTTCGCATTTTGCGATTTCTCACGACTCTGTCCTTTGACTTATCCCATCTACAAGTCAGCGAAACACTAATCCCTTGCCACGTGTCCCATATCGATTGAAAAATGAGATCCTTTCATGATATCATACTTTGCGAGTCTTCTTGTCCTGTGCACCTTTGAAGGGTTAAATCCCACACACTTACCTCTGGATCCAATGATTGTTGGTCCACGTGCTCAGATCCTACAATCCAGATATGATATCCCATTACTCATTCTCCTGCATTTTTGGGCATGACATTTGACGACCAAATCTCTCTCTCGGTATTTGATCTGACAACAACTGTTACTCCTCTTGAGTTTATGAATTCTCCCGACTTAAAAGATTTCTAGGTATTCAAAGGCTTCGAAATTTGTTCCTCTGATGAGCCTGTTTCTTAGATCTCGTT
Organism: Picea engelmannii; assembly: GCA_009831015.1. NCBI lineage: Eukaryota > Viridiplantae > Streptophyta > Pinopsida > Pinales > Pinaceae > Picea > Picea engelmannii. Next base: position 254,891 of record ML777191.1, read on the forward strand.
TGTGCTTCTAGAATGCATTACCCCTTTTGAGATTTCTCACCTTCTACTCCTTTGACTCTTATGGATTCCCTTTGACACTTAGCTGACTTTTGGATCTGTGCACTCCTTGCAGCATATTCTTACGCAAGACTTGGTTCTTTTGGGTGAATGTGCATGTCTTGCAGCAATCGCTTTGCACTCCTTGCAAAGGGGAAATTTTGTGTTATCTCTTCTGAGCTTTGGAATCGAAACAGATTCTATCAACGCACTCCTTGTGTTCTGTGTGCACACCTTGCACTTACTCAACATAAGAGAAACAACTGAAACTTATACTAACATTCACAACTTCATTTATTCATAATGAGATTCATTCATTTATGAAAACACAATAACAAAGAATTGCAAAAAAATCACATTATCATGCATTTGTTTCAAATTTTCTCTGTTATATTCATTCAGAAATAAAAATGGTTATAGCTATAATCAAACAACAACTAAAAACTCAGAAAATTTCCTACTAACTCGCAACAGCCTCATTTGGGCGTAAAAAAACTCTATTTAACTCTGAGGGTCCTTAGGGTTCCCCTCGACTACTCGTCTACTTGAAAACGAAAAACCTAACTTCTACCTAATTTCAGTTACATTCAAGACCTGGAGTGAAACTCCCTGATCTCTCATGATCATCCACTCCCAAGCGTTTGATATCCTTTCATTTTTCCAATCATCTCAAAAACGATTTGCAGTAACTCCCAGTGTTTGAGATTCTGAAATGATTCCTAGGCACTGAGTTGTCCTTCCACGTGTGCTCACTGACAATGCTCCTCCATCACTATGGAGGGTGGATGGATATACCATACATAGATGATGATAACCATGTTAGGAATGGTGAGGGTATAAGCAACTTGGAATACTTGGATGCTAGGTGGGGGATAGAAAAGGGGGATTTGGGTAATGTCTTAGGGGACTGTCTCCCAAACTGGGATTTTCCCTTGGAGGCGGGGGGAATTTGGGACAAGTGGTGCAGTGATTTTCTTAGGGAATTCTTGAGGTAGTGGTTCTATGACTAGTGGAACTTTGATGTGGGGAGGGGCCTCATTGAGAGGAGTATTTCCTTTGATATTTGTTTCATTAGAGGACACTACACACACTTGTGCTGAAATATAATGAATTAGGGGGGGTGGTTCTCTATGATAAGTGTTGGCACAAGAGCAGACCCAGGGTTCAACACTACAACAACACACCAACAAAACCCTAACTACCGGCCCTTTCGACAACACCTGCAAAGTAGATGAAGTCTCACCCGAGGTAGAGGCAGGGGTGGTTATGAGATTCAGGTGTCTGCAACCTTAGCTAGGACACAGATATGTGATTATAACACTTAGCAATCACCTAGCATAGATTATTCATCAATATCCAACCCTTATGATACTTCACAGATAGCACAGAGCATCGCACTATGTACTTAGATCTAAGATAATTCATAACTTAGCCACAACAAGATAGATTAGATTTGGTAGATCAAGCACTAAGCATCTTACATACCAGATCTAACATTCATCCATATCTCAGAAGCACAAAGCATAAATAGATATATCTAAACAAATCAAATCACTTAGCAAGGGAAGATACAAACACATCAGGTCGAGGCACATAGCACAACACATATATTTACCATGGTTCACCCCCACCCTAGGGCTACGTCCACAAAGTCTTCTTCTTTATTAGCTTCAGTTAATCAGGTTACAACATAGAGTCACCAAAAACCCTTATGTGCGTAGGAAAGAAGATCTGCGCAACTCACTAGATCCTTGCTCCTTTCTTTGTAGTACAAAGCCTTCTATAATCTCTATAATAACTTTCACTTAGCTTTGTAACCCTTCTACAGTCATGCACAGAGCACTACTAGAACTTATCTTTCATCACATGGATGGGCTACCATCCCCTTTACTTACTTCACCTAGAAATATATTTATACAATACAAAAGTGTTCCTAAGAGTGGGTAAACCCATGGGTCAACATCCCTTTCCCGTCACATTATCCCCCAAAACCCAAAAAGGACCCAAAAATGGGTCTAGCTTCCACGATTTTCACTTCACATTGTGCTCCATCTTTGACAAGCTATCAAAGTCCCAAAAATGGTCAAATATGACCAAGTGTTCCTGCAAACTTGGTCAAGGGCCAACAATAAGTCCCTAACAAGGATGGGTCCTTGAATATTCCAAGGCCAATGTCGATGACTGGAAAATCATCTAAGCTAGCGCAAAGAAGATGGAGGATGTTATCAATGTTGGTGGAATGATTAGGCTCATAATGTGTAAGTTGGTCGATGGTGACAATTTTCCCATTATGGGGGAACATCATCATACAAAACACATAAGACATTATGGAGGGTGGATGGAGATACCATATAGGTATGGTGATAACCATGTTAGGAAAGGTGAGGGTAGCAGTGACCAGGAATACTTGGATGCCATGTGGGGGGTAGAAAAAGGGGATTTGGGTAATGTCTTGGGGGACTGTCTCCCAAACCAGGATTTTCCATTGGAGGGGGGGGGGAATCTGGGACAAGTGGTGTGATGATGTATTTAGGGAATTCCTGAGGTAGTGGTTCTCCAACTAGTGGAACTTTGATGTGGGGAGGGGCCTCAGTGAGAGGAGTATTGTCTCTGATATATATTTTGTTAGAGGACACTATACACACTTGTGTTGAAATAGAATGGTTGAGGGTGGGTGGTGCTCCATGATAAGTCCCTAACAAGGATAGGTCCTTGAATATTCGAGGGCCAATGTTGAGGACTGGAAAATCATTCAAGCTAGTGTGAAGAAGAGGGAAGATGTTATCAATGTTGGTGGAATTATTAGGCTCGTAATGTGTAAGTTGGTCGATGGTGACGATTTTCCCGTTATAGGGGAACATCATCATACGAAACACAGAAGAGGATACCGCCTTCATATAATACATGTAGCTACATCCGAAAAAGATATTGTAATCAAGTGGAGCATCGATAAATTCAATGTCAATCAAGATGGTTTTTCACCCAAGTTCTATGGGGACATTTTGGAAGATCCCTTCAGGGGATGATGGTCGACCATCATAAGCTCTCAGGGTGATGGTAGATGGTACCAGCTCAGGTGAGGAAAATTTATTCCATACTACTTTGGACATGATGCATGTGGATGCACCTTCATCGATGAAGAATCGATGAACTTTGATGTTCCGGATTTTAACTGGTATCTAAAATGCGACCAGAGTGGGGAAGCGTGGTTCTATGTTATCTAAATCAAAGGTGATTAGCCGAGTATTAGTTGGGTTGACTACCCCCAAGATGGAAAAAAATGATTTTTGTTGTGATGGACAGGTTGGGAGGACATCTAGTACATACATGGTTGTAGGATATTGTGCTAATTCATCAACCAAACTATAATTATGGGCTTCCCTAGCATGAGAGTTATGTACATTCTATCATAAAGGCATATGGGGTATCTGGGGGTTTGGTTCAATGTTAGGGTGTGGAATCATCAATGGTTGTCATGTTGTAGCTAGATTTGTTTCTAAGGTGGTTGGTGTAGAGTTAGGAGGCATGTTGTATGGACGGTTGCGTGTTTGTAGAAGAACTCTTCTTCGTTGGTATGAAGGATATTGTGATCGACTGGATTTTCGAGTTGAGTGGGACCTTGTTTTTTATATTGCTCCATTTGTGATAGGGTATATTTTATCTCTTGTTGGGTATTCATCACACCTTGGTGCAGAATGGAGTTTTTCAAAACAATCGTAGGTGATAGTTGCAGATAATATTGTGGGGCCTGTTGAAGGGAACATGGTGTCGAAGGGAATTGTGTGTTCATGAATTCTTTCATCCATTTGTAATCAACAATTTGGGTCTAGTGGTGAGTATAATTTCCATATGCACCACATAGAGAACAGGGGAAATTAGTTCTGAGATTTTTTTTCTTTACTTGTCGTGGTTGATTGTTATTATTTCCCCCTTGGGGGTTCTAGTTTCCTTGATTCTAGTTGCCCCCAACAGGACAAATTTGTTGGGGGTTATTTCCTCCTAGGCTCAGGTTGTTATTGTTTCAATTTTTTCCTTTGTTCTTGGAATTATTCGACTGATGACCCAGATTTTTCGTATTCAAATTTTCAAAAGAATGAACTTGTTGAATGGGAGAGAGATGAACAAATTTAATGTCGACATGAGGTTGTCCTGGTGGAGGAGCAACCAGCTGGGGAGGACCAGGAAATGGAAAATATGGATTTTTTTGTGGAGATGATCCATATGGGATATAGGAAGTTGAAGTAATTCCACTACTATTAGGGTTACACATAGGGGTTGGGGGTGGTCTCGTACTTGATTGAGAGATCAAATGCATCTATGTTACCGGTGGGGGTCCCCCCAACGATTGAGGGGGAACAATAGGATATGATTGTTGGTGAGTGGGAAGAGGGTAATAAGACGTCCCTCCATATGGTTGAGGATACTAATTTTCACCATAATTAGGTTATGGGTGGATGTAAGGGTTGATATGTGTCATAGAACCAATCAACCCATTCGCGGCATGAGAAACCCTAGGTTTCTCTTGGCCAAATGGTAGGGCTCTGGGTGCATCAGGAAATATTGTGTATATAAGTAACTTGATTGAGAATATATGAGTTAAAATTGATGGGCCTTGATGATGGCTTCCTCTTTTTATTGAGGAAAAATGGATGATATATCCTTGGCAATCACAGGGACGAGTGATTTAAGAAACCAATTGAGACGTTGTTCTTTGGTGGTTTCTTCTGTACACAAACTATGTCGTCGATACCATTCATGGATGTAGTTGGATATATGGATAGAAGTGGTTTGTTTGAAATCAAAGAGAATTTCTAAGCCAGTTTCATGATGAACTGGTAACTGGAAAAAAGACAAAAATTCCTTGGCCAATGATTCAAAGGTCACATGGGACCCTAATTTTTCATCCACATACCATTTGGTTGATGAACCAGTGAAATTTCTTTGAAATAACCTCAAGAGGATGGAATAATACATGATTTGTTTTGAAGAGAACCATAAGTGTAACATCATAACATGGTTGGCATGGTCTTCCCCTGGTTTTCCTTCAAACTTTGGAATATCTGAAGGAAATTTGGTAGGCATATTGGGCCAAGTGGCATCATGAAAAATGGGATCATTTGTGAGTTTGGTTAAATCAAGAATGTTGAGGGATTCCAAGTATGGAATAGGGGGATTTGGTGGAGGAATAGTTCCAACCATTGTGTGTGTAGGTAATGGAACTATCCCTTGAGAGGGATTTGGTGGGTTTGTACTTCTCCCTTGAGAAGAAGTTTCACCCCTGCCTCTTTATGAAGGAGAACCAATACATGGATTGACTTGGGTATTTGACCCAAGGAAAGTGAAACCCAGTAAATCCGATCCCAAAACAATAGCACTCACTGGGGTGTGAGATGGTTGAGACGATGAGTTGGTGAAACTAGGAACTCCTCTTAGAATAGGAGAGAGATTCTGCAAGAGTCTAGAACGACGGGGATTATGTGGTTCCCCTATGGTTCTGAATAGCAAAGTGAATGTGTGCAAATGGTGACAAGAGAGAAATAAATGAACACAAGTTTTTATATTTTTGACCTTCACAAAATAGTATAACTCACAATTTCATGTAATCAAATTAACATCATACATAAATCAACTGTAAAGTAAACAAGCATGTGGATAGGTGGATTTTTTCCACATGGGGGGGGGGGAAACAAAAACAAATGCTCGTGTCCTAAAATTCCTATCGTCCTTCCTCTCAATTTAGCACTAGGATTTCCAATAGCACTCAACAGTGGGGTATGAAGCCACCGGAAGAGGAACTAGTGAAGGTTTAAATAATCAGTTATAATGAGGGGTAGAGGGTGAATATCCCGAAAGAGCTAGAAATATTTCCCAATAGTCACAAAAAATGTGATCAAGGTACAATTGCATCCCACAACCACCACCTATGTACATATTCTATGTTTGGACACTAAGTACCTCGGTCAAAGTGCAACATTTATATTTTTGGCCTAAAAAATGGGTCACGGATGGATACCCTCACAAGACTTGGGTGACTCAAGGAGGGATGCACAGAACAATCGAACCTCGGCCTTTGACCCTTTATGGGTATCTCCCTACCTTATAGTATAGGAACACTTGACTTTGAGGATTTGAAGGATCCCTTTTCTCAACTTCTATTGTTTCAAAATGTGAGAACCCGATAACGAGGGGTTATTTGGATGCCTACCCCTGAGATCCTACCTAGACTAAAAAAAATCCTTAGGCACCTCCTGTGGAGGAAAATTTAGTGCATTCTTAGAAAAAATTTAGATGGAGTGGGATGAGAGATTGGGGTCATGGACCAACCTCATTTGAATTAAATTGGTGTGGATAATTTCTAAAGTAGTAGTCGGATCTTTCGAAGTTCCTTTAAGTACTTTGTGGGTACTTTAAAAAAAAAATCTTACTTTGACCTCCACTATTCTAATAGAAACTATGTGTGTGATGAGTGTCTTTGTGTGCAAGAAAGTGAAAAGTGTGCAAAATATTTTAAATAATTTAAGTGTAATATTGCAGCATGTGGACTTCCTGTGGTCCTTACAAATATTCTCACCTACCTTACTATGTTTCTTTGGTACAACCTTGCAGAATATTTAAATTCCTAAAGAACTAGCAATGTGGACATATGGGTTTGTTACTTGATATTTTCAAATTTCCTAGAGTGTTTTATAGAGTAATAAAGCTTTCTAGAAATTATCCTAATATTGCAAACATGTGGGCATGTATGGGCCCTTACAAATCTTTAAGATGGTTACCAAAACTAAGAGGTACCCTAGGGGGTTTTGTCCTCTCCTAATTATTTTTAAGGGAGATGAAATTTCCTTTCAACCACATTTTCGAATTCTCGAGATCATATTTGGGTAAAAGGGAAAACCATACTTGAGGGTTAAAATTGATTTCTAGTCCCAAATTAGTTTATTTGTATTTGAAAAAACAGTGAATCTAACTCAAAGTTTTAAATGCCATATGAGCCATCCATGTGACAACAAAGAAAAGAGAAGCATTGTGATTCTTTTTACTCCTATGTTATTATGTTGGCTAACCTTCCTTATGAGAAAGGACTCTAAGTGAAGTTTGATTGCTTTACAAAGTGCATGAAATTAAAATCTGAAGGAAAGGGGCCCTCAAACCACTCATAAAACCCTTACAATTTGCCAAAAACTGAACTTGTGTGCGGGCTGTAGTTCTGGCATTCATGCTAAGAACGCAAAATGCACACAATGCATGGGTTTATGAAGTTTGTTTCATGCACGGAGCATAGAATGCACAGAATTCACGTATGTGTGCCTCGAAAGCCGCACACTGCCTATCACACGTCGGGAAAGAAATTTCCAAATGAAATTATCTTGACTTGGCTCTGAATTCTGACTTTGGAAGGTTGGATTATGATGGTTTTGATACCTACATATCCACACAATTAGAAAGAAGTGATCTTAAGACTTAAATAGGGAGGAATTTGATTCACAATCCCTAGTATGGTCGCCAATATGTTGTGTTGGTTTTGCCACATGGGTGAGAAAAAACACAATGCTTACTTGCCTAATTAAGTCATCTAATCAATATAGATGTTTGTGAGATAATTATATAACCAAATACACTTGAAACAAGGAAATAGAAAAAAAAACAAAAAATAAATAGATGTTAGAGAAGCTTGCAGGAACTAGAACCATGAAAACAAAAAATGACAATCATATAGCTACCAATGCATCAATGTATTGATAAGATAGCATTGTAGAGAAAGGAAGGGACTTATGAATCCCCTCTTCTTCCTTGGGATGGATCTTGAGTTCCCTAATAGTGATCTCTTCTCTTCATACAATGGAAAGTAACAATGGTGAAGAAGTACAATTCCAATCCTCTCAAGAGGTGAGTGGAATGGCCCTTGCTATAATGCTTGAATGATTCAAAGAGAAAAGAGGATTCTCCAAGAAGAATTCTTGCAGCATAACAATACCTTGAAGTTATTATTTTTCTAGCACACCCGTGGAACATATTTATAGTGTGCACATATTTATAGTGTCCATTCATGGAAAGATACAACTGGTTCATAGTGTGAATACGGGGCCTTTTAGGGAACTTCCTAGCCCTTGACCAACCTCCAAGATAAATTTCATTCAGATCTGAGTGTCAAATTGTGTTGGGGGTCGGACTGGAAGTGGTTAAGAGGCCGACAAGATTCATAAATGTGACGTTCATGAGAAGTGCGTGTATTTTCTCATAGACAGTCGCACATCTTGCGCATTTTGCACACAATGCACGATTAGGGTTGTGTTGACCTGTGCATTTTGCGCACAGTGCACACACTTCCTTTGGTGAATTTGTGCACTTTGATTTTTGAACCAAGTATATGTTTTTATGCCTTTTTGATGGATTTTGGTGTTGTAGGTGTACTAATTGTTGTTGGAATTGATGGCTTTCTTCAACCATTGTGTGCAATGTTGTGGACAATTTTTCAGTGATAACACTCTTGTTACAAATTAATTGTGGGATACCCAACCCTCATTTGGGTGCCAAACAACATACTAGTGCTTGATAGGAACTACGTTAATAACTTGGGTAAACCTCGAAATGGTCAAGTCCTAAACCAGATTGATAACCTGGAAAAACTCATGTTTTGAGTCTAAAGAAATAAGAGTCATTGGATTAGCATAGTGAATAGATCCTAGCCTTCCATTGGATCTAGTTATGGAGCATGTAGAGTACGCACCCCGAATAAAAAATGAATGTTGATTCATCGGAGGGAGACTATGGTGGGTTATAGACTGTTGAATTCGTCATTGAGGATGCGAGAAGAGTCCAAATACACCTAGGAACCAATTCCTTCATAACCGTTGGATACATAATGAAAATTTGTTCTCAGTCGTAGATCATGATGGCAAGTTTTATCAGAGTCCTAGAGTTGGAGCAGCCCTAAATTCCCAAAGTAGAGGCGTCCCGAAAGGGGGAGTTCAAGGGAAAATCTGGTTCGTCCATCGGGGAACAAAAATTTAATAACCTAATTCATCGTAGATCATCATAGGTCTCATTTAAGGGGGAATAAGAGAAGAGATGATGTCATCATGATGTTTCATGATGACATGGATTAGTAGTGTGTCCAAAGGACAACACATGCTAGCCTTTTATTGAAGGAAGGACCAAGGGGTAGTCCTTTTCACATCATACCTTATAACATGTGTCACCAAAGCTAAACTATCCTATCCACGAGATAGAGAAATCATGACCGTTCTTCAGAGGAGGTTGTTCAAAGTTATCACAGATACTGGGAAAGGATTGACTCTGATGGGAGTACTCTGAGGTTAAATGTGGTTTTTTTATCTAAGTGTGACTGCGAGAAATTTCAGTCTTTCATATGCCATGAGCCTTACTATTTCCCTTGGCAAAATTTCATAACGGAAAGTGACATCAGAATCAGGAAGGAGCTAGCCTAGCGGTTAGTGTGTTGCAGGTAGGACAATTGTTATCATCTAAGTGGTAAGATGAGTGTATCAGTGATGACATGTATTGCACGTCAAGTACACATGGAGGTCCACATGTTGAGTAATGGTTATGCCAAATTTTGTGATCTTTTGGCATAGCGAGGGGATGGTCATGACATGATGTGAACTTCCATGTGTCTCTCCACCATGTCTTGGGGGTGACATGTGTCTCCCTAGGAGTGGCCCAATACCAAGAGTTGCACAAGAAGGGGGATAGAAATCCATGTACTTTCACACAAATCCTTATTGTTAGAGTTTCAGTGAAGAGATCTCGACTATCCATCACAAAGTGACTTTTAGAGTGAGTTCACAAAGAAACACTCTGATGGAGGAGCTATAAGGTTTGATCTAGACCGTTGATCTATCGAGATCGAAGGGGATTCGAGATTAGAATATGACCATTGATTTGACAAGAATGGAGGAGATCGAATAGGATATATGGGCCATCCATTACGAAGCGTGATTCGAATTGGAATTGTCGGGTGACACTCCGACGGGAAAGCTCCGAGATAAAATCTAGTCCTTCGATCTTCCTAGGCTTGGGGAACATAGATGATTTTAGGGGCTAAATTTCGCTCATGGGCTAATTTTCCATGGTTTTTCCAAAAACGAGATTCGCTATTTTAAAAATGATTCGCCCAAATTCTATAGGATAAAATTATTTTACCCTAAAAATTGCCAAAATTTTATAAAAAATATAAAAAATACTTAAAATTTTGAAATTTAAAAAAAATATATCACCAAACATTTATAGTTGACATATGAAGGATTAGTAATATTTGCCAAGGTTTCTACATTTTAAAATAAATTTACATCCTTAAAATCATCCCTGTTGGGGAATCCAGTAGATGATCTAGGTTGTCTATATTTAGTTGAAGGCCTAAGGGGATGACATGCAGAGTGCCTCATGTTGACCATAGAAGTTGACACATGAATTATTTATTTAGAAACTATAGGTGAAATTCTGTGAGATGTAGGAGAGCCATGTGTCATGGGATGACAGTGCCACATGTCAAAAGGATTTGGCATGATTGAGAAGCCCCAACGAAATCATAGTCGTCCATTGGAGAAGACATATTGGATTGGTTCGAGTCACATAGGTGAGTGGTACTCTGACGGAAGGACTCTGAGAGGATATCACTAATGTAGTTCGACGAATAGATGAGATGCACTCTCAACCGTCGATCCCTGTGGGTTCCACATGGTTGTGGAGAATGGATTAAAACTTTATCTGTTACTTATCATGTAGGTAACTAATATGACATGTTCAGAGTCATATATGAGAAAAATCTGAGATTCGTTGGATTTGTAGGAGTATGTATGGTCAGAGTGTGTTGCCGGAGTGGAATGTGGGTCCACGGGAAAAATATCCAATGAGAGAGGCCCGAACATATCAAAATATCCAATTTATAAGTTGGACCAAGGGTATGATAGAGAAAGAGTCGATGGGACATGGGAAGGATGCCTCTTCAATTCCACATTGAGTGACGTGTGGAAATATCTACGTGGATTCCACGTGGCAGCAAATTGACTTTAGGCCTATGATAGCTTTGAAAGGCCATAACTTTTGATCCAGATCTCGGTTTGGAACATGGTGATAGTCGTTGGAAATATCTTGACAAGTAGAATAAAATGGTGCATTCGAGAAGAGGTATTGAGATGATTGAGAAAAAAGAGAAATTCTACTACCTCATCCCTTAAGAGGGTACTTAAGGGGTTGGGTTTGTTACAAAGTGGTATCAAGGCTAGGTTACAACACTAGGCCTCGATGGGACAAATAATAGTCATAAATCCTGATATATCAAGGATAAGATGAGCCTATTAGAGAGATTTTCCCTACGTTTAGAAGTTTGTTTATTATCTATAAAAGTCCCCGGAGAAGGAGGACTATAGACTGAGAATTCATTTTCGAAATTCCTTGTAGCAGAAAAGTTACATGTTGAATTACAGTAGAAGAAATATAAATATTTCCCTACTGGATGATAAATACCCCCACATGAGTGGGAATATACTAACAGGAAATACTGGGAATATTTTAATAACAAAGGAAGAAATTATAGAGTTTTGTTGTAATACCATATGAGTCAAGGAATGGGTGAGTTGAATTGTTTTATTTAAGTGTAATTTTGTCTATCCATTTGGGAAGGAAAAACCTCTTGCATTTGTGAATGACAGAAATGGAAGGATCATGTTAAAGACTAATTAAGATCAAAGATTGAGTGATCTAGTGATTGCAATGCTAGCTCTAAGCATGGGAAGTTGAAGCCTCTAGCATTTATGATGGTTGTTTATATGAGGGATGAGACCCTTATGGAAGAATTCCTTGTGGATCAAGGAATCGAGTATGGAATTGATAGAATTATTGGAAATACTAATTACTACTTGAATAAAATACTAAACCATGTATGTGTGTTCTCTCATGATTAGAGGACTGAGGAAAGTTGGCAAGGTCAGTTTAATTGACCTTCAAGAGATGTAAATATGTATCTAAGATAATCTATTTAGGAAAAGGAAAGAGGATTCCTTTGAATTGAAGCTAACCTTCATAAAATATTTAAAGTGGTGTGGGCATATGAATTATTTATAATCTCATGGTTGTGTTAATAAGATGTATATGAAGATATGTCTATGCATGTGAATGAAAAAGGAAGACGGTTGAAGAACTTATGCACCATGGGTGTGGGAAAATGCTTGGTGCACAAGGATATAATGTAATACATATGGTAATAGTTTCATATATTTGATATGCAAATATATCTATGAAAACCTGTGATTTGGTTGTCAAATATAAACGTTGACAATGAGGTTGTGTGTAACCTTGAGAAGGTAAGACTAATAAAGGTAGTGTTGGAGCATTACTAAATACCAGTGGATCAGATTGACATCAAGAGGTGGATGGCATCCATATAAGAATGATTGGGTATGCTCATATAGTGGTAAAAGGGAATGTAGAAATCCGTTTCCCTAATAAATTCCTATTGACCAAGAATGGTTGAAGCGTGAAAGGAAGTTGGACTATGTAAATTTATATCCCTGGGTAAGGTTATAATTACCTAATATCTTGTGAATTATGGATTTCTTTTGTAACAAAAGGGAAAGAGTGGCTTCTTACTTTTTACTTCCCTATAGAAAGGGAAACATAAATTAATGATTTATGCTTGTGATATTTTCCATGTGAATGGATGTGCAATCTAAATAACATTGATGTTAAGGTTAAAATATCGATGAGTATGGATGACATAGAAATAATGAAACAATGGAATGGCATGTTGATATCCATATTTATATGAATAAAAACATGGTATAACTATCTAAATAAGTGGATTATAAGGAAAGAATTGTAAATACTAGGGATGCATGGCCGACTCTATTATGAAGAGCTGTAATTTTTTTTTCTTGAATGTTAGCTTGAGAAAGTATGCCATTCCTCAGAGAAAGATAATATGAGGTAATAAGAGAGAAATGAGCAAGAGTGACATTTTGATGGTTGTTATCTTGTAAAAAGGGAAGAATAATTATGATTTTATTGGTGATACTGGTTGTGTAAGTGACTGTAAGGTCTCATCAAAATTGGATGATTTTAAATAAGTATGAATGAATGGGGTAAAAAGGTGCAAGTGATGCACATACATATATGTAAATATACATATACATGCTTAAAGGTATGAAATGAATGCATGAATAAGTGAGATGTGAGGTAAGATTTGTACTTGTCAGATATGATTAATTCCATGGATGGATGTTTGGCCCTATGAAGAAGGATATGAACTGTCTTATTCAAATAGTATCTTAAGGACAATGTGTTCCACTCCTTGGGAAAAGCTACCGTAAATTAGAAAGAGTAAATGAGAAAGGATGCTTTGTTGTTAAGATAGAAGGCAAGGTGAGTATGCCTTAGAGAATGATATGTAGATGATTGTGAACAACCATGTATACAATAATTTAAATAGACAAGTAATGTGGAAACTGTGAAGCGTGCCAATGGTGGACACACACAACATGCATATGAATGTTATTAAGTGCATGAAATCACAATTTGAAAGAAACTTGATAACATAAAGATATTTATTCAAATGTATTTGGAATGCATCATAAGAATGCATGCTTATAATCGTTATGGAATATTGGATAGAAATATTAAATAGTGAAGTTGAGGTCGACTCAAGGTTGAGGTCAATTTCAAACCACGTGGATATGCAACAAGAGAGTTTTATGTTGAAGAAGTTTTGTGGAGGAACTGTGTAAAGATTATGTCAGGAGAACAAAATCATAAACTTAATGACTATTGAGAATTAAGTAGTGGATTGAAATTCCTATTACATTAGAATCATGGATTACATTATAACCCATAATGGATGAATGAAAGGCTAAAAAATGAATGATTAATCATTCTGATGTTTGAATGGTAATGTGCAGAATGCACAGATTCATCACTCATTCTAAACAAAAGATTGTTGTTGTAGCATGTTGATTTATCCAAGAAAGGTCAAGATAAACTTGATTGAGGTTGCTCAAGGAAGATAGTAGGTATATACGAGGATAGATAGATTGCATAAGAAAATAAGGAAAAAAGGAAGACTATTTTCTCACTTTTTAACTATAAATTATGAAACAGAGCTGTAGGATTTAAAAGAGTAGTTGTGAAAATAAGTACAACAGGAAAATCGAAGATTAAATATTGAATGTGTTTAAATGAATGATATTGGTTAAGCTATAGTGTGTGAAGGAAGTGAGGCCTTGAAATTAATTCAACTAGGTTGAAAGTTCCCTGATGAGAGACTCCCTTAAATCCTTTCTTGTTGTATATTATGTTTCTCTGGGATGAGAAACTGATATGCTAATGAATGTACATATTTTGGCATGAGAATGTTGATAGATGCATGATAATGGATATACCTCAAAGATTTCATGTTTGCACTCAGAAAATAGTGAGGAGACGATTAGAGTTGTAACAAAAGGATAAATGTCAATGGTGAACAGCCTCAAGCATAGGTAAACACCAGAAGGTTATTGTTGAAAGTTGTTTAAGGGACCTTGGGGGTTCCCATGAGAGCACCACTAATGAGGTAATATCAGAAAAGGTGCTAGAATCTAGAATAGGTGTAAAAGTATTCATGCCTATGTGGCATAATGCATGAAGGGATTGGGTAAGAAACCCTTCTAAAATATTTATTATTTTAACTATATGTATGTGTTTTAGAGTGGTTGTTTTATTCCAATGATACCCAAGTAGGGTATGATTTAGGAAAGAGAAACCTAAAGGATAAAGAAACCAATTGGGTGGCCATGAGTGTTGGCACCCTAGTTACTAATAAAGAAAGAATTCTTAAATGCATTTATGTGAAACTCTGAGTTTCATGTATGTTGATTTGAGGTCAAGATCAGCTAAAACAAGAAAACACTGTCTTTTTGTAAAAATAAATGTGTGTAAAGGAACCACATGATAAGAGGTTGGATGGATTCCAACACACCATGGAAATAGTTCCTAATATGAAAAGTAATAATATGAAATCAATACAAGGGTGCAATGTGTCTAAATGTGGCCATGGATATTGTCACACTAATTGAATTCATTTAATGTTTGATTGCATTTGGAAACATTTGGTATGCTAAAATGAGGCATGTGCAAGTAATTGATATTTACTTTTTCTTTATATCCTTGAATAGATAAAAGTGATTTGAGTTTTGAAATAGTTTGGAAGCCACTACAAGTGTGCAATGAAAATATATTGTGCATGAGAACTAACAATTTGTTTGGTTGTGTGAAGAATGAATTGCAGGAAGGGTTTTGGATATGGTCGTGTTGTAAGTCCATAAGGAAGATCAATGCGCTGATATAAAAGAGAAAAAATGCCATGAGAAAGAAGTCTCATTCTTGTGGAAACAAGTTCCTATATGGAATGGATTAGAAACATAATTGTGAATTATAAAATATGTGGGTAACAGATTTGAAATAAATTAGATTGAAATTGATATTATGTCTCACAGTTACTATGTGCATGTGATACAAGTGAGATAACATATCTATCCTGGAGAGACAAATGATGGTTTTCAAGCTTGGAAAGCGAAGAAAATTTGTATTTGTGTGACATGAGAACCATGTGATAAGCCATGATCGCCCTAAAATAATATCATATTGGGGTAACATAGGATGGAGGGACACCTCAAAAATAGAAAGTTTAAGGGATGCCTCAGTTGTAAGGCTCGATGATGTCTCCGAAACTATTCTTGTGAAAGAAATCCTTGGCAAGGCAAGATGGATCACCTGAGGGACTGTATAGCAGAGAAGGGGATGCTTGAGTTTGGGCTTGGAGGGTGAGTCACTGCAAGGAAGAGGAGACTTCGATGACTTTTGAACAATGTTGATTGGGATCATGCACACAATGGGTATGTCAAGGGAAAATAATGAGATGAATAAATATGACATCCATATGGACACAGATCCATGAACTAAATAGATAATTAGTGTGTTGATATGTAAAATTCCTCTTGAATTTTGGACAAAAATAAATGTTTATGCATGAAATTTTGAATTAACATGCTTGTTGTTTGAAATTTTTGTAGGAATGTGCTAAATTCCAAGAGTCTGAGAAGGGACCAAACCAAGAAGAGGAACAACATTGTTGAGGTAGTTGACAGTTAATGGCATGGCAGGTGTTACTAAAAAGAACACTAAGGATGGTGTTACATTAACGGGGAGGGGATTGTAACACCCATGTTTCCCCCAACTTGTAATTAATCATAATTAGTGATTTTCTTGATATTGCATGTAAATATTGTAAATCTATTATTTCTTAATTGAAAATTCCAACAATTGAATGTGGGGTGAAGCCTTGAATGTGTGAGCCATGTTACCATTGGAGGAAGGGGAGAAGGGTGTATTAGGCTAAAGGACCAAGCCACTTTGCTGAGGTATTATTTCATAAATATTCATAATTTCTCTCAGCCTTGTTATCAAAGAAAATAATTTAATGAGGGAGGATTGGTGGTTGAGTAACTAGTCACCCTCAATGAATGTAGGTATGGGAAATTTTTCTAGGACAATAGAGGCTCCCAACCAAGGGTATAACATAGTTGTTATGAGGAAAATCTCTCTATGGATTGGGGTAAACCAAAACAGACATAACGACACCTAGAAATCAACTACAATCTCAAGTATGCTAGACAAATGGAGATGCTAACAAAAAGGAAGGCTAGAAGCCTACCTCCTCTAGATGTCTGAAGAATAACATGGTTGAGCTCATGATCCAACACTTTGTACCTGAAAGTTGTCCTCAACATTCAACATACACAAGCATATGGAAAATATATGAAACATTAGCATATAAAATAGCATAATCCATCAACATGTATAGAAAATATTCCCATGGAAAGTAATACAAATATTTGCAACATATAACTGGACGAGAAAAGAGTATTTCTATTAATGTAATCAGCAGAAGCACATAGGTGAAAATCTTATGTATCAACACATATCATAACCGAGAAAATAAATCACTCCACTTGGGCCTTCACCCCTTCAATCCTCCACAAAGGAAATATCACAAGTAGTAAGAGTAATTGAGTTTCCCATTCTCAATATAGGAATATCTTGGGGGTTGCACACAAAAGAAGTTCAGACTTTCAAGGACAAAGGGACGGAGAATCAATATGAAGTGGAATTTCTCTAGAGTGTATTTTCTCTCAATAATGAATTGTGTCCAAGGCTTGCATATGGTTCAATTTATAGCCTTCAAATGAACTTGAAGGGTCAAGTCGGAGCATTTCGAGTATATGGAAGTTCAAGGATCATGGATCTCGTCACATGGCATGGAAAACCGACATATTTTTAAATTTTTGAGAAAAAAACTCGATGTATGTGGGATGTAATGGAGAAACCTATGTAAACATGAGTTGTCTAACTATGGCCTGCGTATATGTACACAATTTTTAATTTTTTACTCTCAATGAGACATAATGGGGGATTTGAGTCTATAGAGGGAAATGGAAGGCCATCAAAGTAAGATGCATGGAGTGTGCAAAAAATCGCTATAACAATAGTACCAAGTTTGCAACTAGATTGACCCATGGGTTCCTTTTGACATAAGGAAAAGAAGGGACAAGTCAAGAACCCTCCCAAGGGGATTATGTGTAGGGGATGCACGAGGAAGAAGAAGAGAGAGGACCCAAAAAGGAAATGAGGGAAGCAGTTCAAAATGGAGATAACTTAGGTCAGGAGTTATGAAAAAGGATATCTCAGGGACAAATTTCAAAAAAGAGAGAACATGGGGAAGAAGTTTTGAACAGAGGATGAAGAATAAAAGCATAGGAGAGGCCCCGATGTGGGCGGAGATCCACGAGTCTCAAATAAAATTCAATTACAAGGCTAGTTGAAAATACTGTATCCCAACCTGAGTTGAAAAGGGATATGAGCTTGATGCTAGAGAGAATATGATAAGCCTCGTAAAATCCTGGGCTAGGTGGGTATGAGAAAATATCTACCAAGAGCAATGTGAGGGAGAGTTCCTTTAAAAAATTGTTGAGAAAAAAAAGGGAGAAAAATTCTCTGGTGGTATCATGGCTTAGCACGAGGGTGGCCATAGTGTAGTTTTGAATGCATATGAGACTATGGTTGGGTGGATAGGCATATGAACATAGTTAGTTGGATGGTATATCTTTCAAATATATAAGTATCCCTACACCTTGTATTTTTGTTCTCGAATATATATGTTTGTTGATTAATAGACTGGATATTACACTACAAGTATATGTTCTTGAGTAATGATGGACAAAGATAAATTATTGTTCCCTATGGATTTCTCTTGAATAGATAAGTTTGTATGACTGAGATGAGTCCTTTTTTCATTTACAAGTCTATATAATATGCAATCAATAATTCTGGAATGTTGGTATAATCAGTAGATTTGAATCGATTCGATTATGAAATTTTAAGGGATCGATATGAATGACTATTATACTCCCCTAAAGGTATGATAAATTATTCATAATAATGGCATGAGGAAGCTCAATACATGTCGATAAACCCTATATTATTCCTCCTCTTGTTATGAATTAATTGTGGGAGACCCAACCCTTGTTTGGGTGCCAAACAATAGATTGGTGCTTTCTAGTAACTGTGTTAAGAACCTAGTGAAACCTTGAAATGGTCAAGTCCTAAATTGGATTGATAACCTGGGAAAAACCCATGATTTGATTCTAAAGTAATTACAGTCATTGGATTAGTATAGTGAATAGATCTTGACCCTCCATCGGAGCTAGTTATGGAGCATGTATAGTATGAACCTTGAATCAACAAGGATCACTTATTTATCATAGGGATACTATGGTTGTTATAGATCATTGGATATGTCATGGTGGAGGTGAGAAAAATATGAATACAATTAGGACCCAGTGTCTTCACAACCATTGGATATGACATGGTGATTTTTTCTCAATCGTAGATCATGAGGGAAAGTATTATTGGAGTCCCAAAGACAAAGTAGCCCTAAATACCCAAAGTAGAGGTGTCCTAAAAGGGGGAGTCTAAGGGAAACTCTAGGTCATCCATTGGGGAAGAACCACCAAATAACCTCCATCGTAGATCGTCGTAGGTATCATTTAAGAGGGACTAAGAGAAGATATGATGTGTCATGCTGATAGGGACTACCAGCGTGTTGATAGGACAACACGTGTCATAATGTGATTGAAGTAAGTACCAAGGGGTATTCCCTATGGGATTGTACCTCAGAACAAGTGTCGTCAAATATGAACTATCTGATCCATGAGATAGAGAAATATCGACCATCCTTCGGAGGAGGTTGTTCAGAGTAATCGAGGATATCGAGAAAGGATTGACTCCAATGGGATTATTATGAGGTTAAATATGGTCTGTTGATTGGAGGATGACAATGAATAATTTTGGTCATTGATCTTCCATAAGCCTTATCATTTCCTTTGGAAATTTTTAATAAAGGATCTAGCCTAGCAATTTAGTGTGTCGTAGGTAGGATAGGTGTCATCATCTGAGTGTTAAGCCGAGTATATCCATGATGATGTGTAAGCCACATCAAGTACACGTGAATATCCACATGTTGATTAGTGGTTATTCCATGTGTCATGGTATTTTTTCATAGTGAGGGAATGGTCGTGACATGATGTGAAGTGCCATGTGTCTCTCCAACGTGTCTTGGTGGTCACATGTGTCTACCTAGGAGTGGCCCAATACCAAATTTCATACGAGAAGGGGGTTGGTAACCCATATAATTTCTCCAAAATTCTTGTCGTTAGAGCTCTGGTGAAGAGATCCTGACTTTCCATCGGAGAGTTCATTTCAGAGTGAGTTCACAAAGAAACACTCTGGTGAAGGATCTTCGAGGTTTGATCTAGACCGTTGATCCATCGAGATAGAAGGGGCTTCAAGATTCAAATATGACCGTTGATTCGAAAATAATGGAGAATCTCTGAGAGGATATCTGGGATTTCCATCATGAAGCATGATTCATAGTGGAATTTCCCAGAGAAACTCTGATAGGAACGCTCCGAGATGAAATCTAGTTTGTCGATCTTCCTAGGCTTGGGGAATTCAACAAACGATATGGGATTTCAATATTTAGTTGAACACCTAAGGGGATGTTGTGGTGTTCTAGGTGGATATTTTTGGCCACCCACCTATCCCAACTGGCTCCAAACAGTCTTCTGGCAATAAACTATTTTTAGCAGTTTTTTGGTTCCTAAACTTCTAGGTCCATTTTGAGGGCCTAAATGAAGGTTCTTCGAGATAGATAAGCTCACAAATAGCCAAATGATTTGATTAAGCCCTGAAAATGATTCTCCTTTATGTTACCTTTCCAATGAGCTATCGTGCACCCCAAATGGAGATCTTATGGCAAAGTTATGCCCCTGGGAAGTTGATACACCAAACTACCCAAAACGCGGTCCACAAAATTGTTGACTTTTCATCTTCCGAGGTTAGGGTTTTGTATTTTATTTATGTTAAAAATGAATTTATATCCTCATTGTAATCATATTCTTGTGAATGCGATTAACTGTCACATCTCTTCCCAGAGATAAGATGCCACCATTCTTGTGAGTCTTTCACTATGTATTTCTACAATTTTGTACATTTCGCTCATTAATAGAAATTGTGTATTAATGTATATATGTGTTTATGGTTATATCTATGATAAATATATGTTATATTATTGGATATCTAATATATCTATGTACATTTATTTATTATATTTCCACTCTCATTCTGTGTCTAAAATAATTTGCATCAATGGTATCAGAGAAGGCTCCTCTTGATCATTTGTTTTTTGTGCATGTCTCTAATGAGGTCCAAGTATAGAAAGTTGGGTCTCGATCGTGTCTCTCTTGAGGAAAATCACTCTCATACACCCAAGAAACCCTCCATGGCATAAGAAAATAAAAATGACAAAGCAGACGATTATAATAATCTATTGCTTGATCAAGCTCTCACGCGACAGAGGGACGAAATGATGGAGAATTTTTCCCACATCCTTCAACGCTTGTTGATAGAAGAAGGTGTGCCTTCATCAAGAGGCCACTTTGGAAGCACATCTCCTTTCAAGGTACAAGTTAGTTTTGATATTTCTATATTGGAAGGTCAGATAGATGAGGATTCCCTAGAAAAATGGTTAAATCTTCTAGAAGGTTATTTCTTTGTTCACAATTTTTACGACAGGGAAATGGTCACCTTCGTACTCCTTAAGGCTCTCCCCCATGTCAAACATTGGTGGGAAACTTACTAGGATAAAATTTCCACAGAGGAGTCTGGAATATATGGGGTCGATCCGACTTGGGATTTTTTTGTGGATGCAATCAAGGAAAAATATTACCCTATTGGAAACTATGATGACCAGTACATGAGATGGACCACACTATGACAAGAGAGGGGCCAATCAGTGTTGGAGTTCACCAATACCTTCCATACCTTGTGCACCAAGCTGGTTATCAAAGACTTCAAGGGAAATTTGGTTCTAAAATACCGTGGGGATCTACACAGATACATCCAAAATGAAATGGATTTTCTGGACATCTCTTCACTGGGTGTTTGTTATCGGACTAATCGGTAGGTGAGGACACTAACAAATCTCCCTAGATCCACCTAGATCTAGAACAAAACACACCAGAACATGATGCTTTCCTTAAGTTTTAGATATTGAATTTACTAACTAAAGAGGGATGAGTGACATACCGTTTAAATGTCGCTTCCTCTCGCCATCGCCATCCTAGCTCCATTCCAATGCTCATACAATGATGAACCTGCAAAAGAACGCAACCAACCAAAGTGATAGCAATAGCATAAACTCAATATAAACCTATGTATGTGATCAAGGAATCATACAATAAAACACAACAAGCTTTATAAGAAAGAATCATATTATTGTATCATATTGAATGTGAAAGAGAGACTACAACCATGGCCTTGATGTCGTAAGGTCCCTTCCAACTATCCTTCGTTCCCCACACACTTTCACTCCAAGAATTCTGAGAGCATAGATCTGATAATATTCACAATCTATATTGACAAAGGAAAATCTCAAAGCCACTCCAACCAAGCTAATAATTCCAAGCCAACCAAAGCTAATCTCAAGAACCCCTTCTCCATGAGAGCTCCTCTCCTTTTATAAGTTGAAGAGGATAAGGTGAGGAGGTTAGGATGATCCCACTAAATCATGAAAGTGAGTAAGATCCAAACCATTCGGATGCCACCTCACCATGGAATTTTCTCCTTCTAGAAGATTCGAGAAAACGCTCGTTTTTCCCACGTGTAAGCATTCTCGCACCCTGCGAACTTCCTTTTTTATAAGGTTTTTACACAGGAAAATGTAACTTATTTTCTCAGGAAAATTTCTTCTCCCTTCTCTCTTCAGGAACTCAGGCCACTAACCCCTCTGAAGGCAACATATAGGTTTACATCATTAACGGTCATAAGGATGAAAAAAATAATGTGTAACAGTGTTGCTTATCTATATGTTGTTAAAATCGAGAAAAAATTTGAGCACCAAAACAAGAAGGATTTTGGGTTTGAAAATTCGCAACAACCAAAGTATGGTAAAGTCATCCATAAGAACCAACATTCATAAAACTAGTCCAAGCCATAGGAAAACAAGGGTAACAGAAAGACAAAGAAGGACACTAGAAAATTGTTTGATTTCCACAAAATCCCCTAGAAAAACACCGATGAATGTCTCTCAAAACAATCATTGGTGGCCAAGGTCAAAGACAAGGAGCCGAACCCTGATTCAGAATCTGATTCAGAAAATACGGGTAGAAGACAAATCATAGATGCAGACCCCACTGTTATTGTGATGACCATAACAATTCAACCAGAAGAACTAGAAGATCCTAAAGAGGGGGAGCGTCTTTTTCATTAACAAATGTTGGTGAAGGGGACCCCGCTACATTTTATTAGTGATAGAGGAATCCTGAAGAACCTCATCTTAGCAGAGGTCATCAAATAGTTTGGATTGTCGACAACACCACACCCACATCCATACAACATTGGGTTGCTTCACTAGAGATGAGATCTTCATGTCATCCAGCAGTGTCAATCTTCAAACGACATCCATCCATTCAAGGATGAGGTATTAAGTGATGTTTCCCCATTGGATGTTTGTGATGTTCTCTTGGGCTAGCCAAATATGTGGAAACACCATGTTATTTATGAGTCTCGACCCTGTAGTGTCATTGTTACTCTGGGGGGTCATCTCTACAGGATACAAGAGGTATATATGACTATTGTCCCACCTAAACAGTGTTGAAAGGTAGTATCTCATACTACAAAATTTATCTTCTTCACAATTTGTTCAAAAGGTGAACAAAAGAACACTGCAACCACTGCAACCTCAGTCCAAGCACCTTTTGTCTAGTAACAGTAGGTCAACAAGATTGAATTAAAGTGAAAGGATTCCTTTTGTACACATTCATCTCATATAGATATACTGGTTAAAAATTTCCAACCCTTCCAGCCACATGTTCGTGACAGCCTTCAACAAGCTAAGCAACAAAACATCTCCTGCAAGGAAAGCATCTCATCAAGATGCAAATTCAACAAAATCTTTTCCCTCTCCCCTGGGAACTCAACTCAATGGATACAATTTACTCCTAAGGAGGTAGGTTTGATCTAGGTGGATATCATTGGCCACCCCCCTATCCCAACTGGCTCCAAATAGTCTTCTGGCAGTTTACTGGTTTTAGCAGTTTTTTGGTTCCTAAACTTCTAGGGCCATTTTAAGGGCCTAAATGAAGGTTTTTTAGGATCTTTCACCTCAATAATAAACATAGGCTCTAATTTATCCCCCAAAATGAATCTCCTTCATGATACATTTCCAATGAGCTATCGTGTGCCCCAAACGAAGATTGTATGCCAAGGTTACGCCCTTGGGAAGTTGATACACCAAACTACCCAAAATGAGGTCCACAAAACTATTGGCTTTTCATCTTCCGGGGTTAGGGTTTTGGATTTTCTTTATGTTAAAAATTCCTTTAGAGCCTCATTGTAATAATTTTCTTGCGAATGTGAGTAGTTGTCACATCTCTTCTCAGAGATAGGATGCCACCACTCTAGCAAATCTTTCACTCTGTATTTTTATAGTTTTGTACATTTCACTCATTCATAGAAATTTTGTATTATTGTATCTCTGTGTTTATGGTTATATCTCTGAAAAATCTCTTTTATATTATTGGATATATGATATATCTTTGTACATTTATTTATTATATTTCCACTCTCATTTCATGCCGAAAATAATCTAGATCATGTGGAGAGTGCCATGTGTTGACCACAAAAGGTTCCATGTGGCATAGTTATTTGAAACCTACAGATGAACATTCATGAGAAGAAGAAGAGCCACATGTCAGGGGGCGATAGTATCACATGTGATGCGGAGGTGGCACCACATGTTGAAAGGATTTGGCAAGACTGAGAAGCCCAAACGAAATCATAACCATCCATTGGAGGAGGCCTGTCGGATTGGTATGAGTCACCAGGGTGAGTGGAACTCCAATGGAAGGACTTTGAGAGGATATCACAAGTGTATATCGGTGAGTAGACGAGATGTGCTCTCAACTATCAATCCTTGTGGGTCTCACATGGTCGTGGATAAGGGTTTAAAAATTTGGACATTACATATCATGCAGGTAAAGAATATAATGTGTTCATAGTCATAGATGAACTAACTCTAAGAGTTGTTGGATCTGTAGGAGTATGTATGGTTGGAGTGTTTCATCGGAGTTGAATGTGGGTTTGCAAGAAACCTATCCAATGAGAGAGGCCCAGACATATCATAGAAATATATTTAGAAGATAGACTAGGGGTCTGATAGAGAAATGGTTGATGGGCCATGGGAAGGATTCCTTGTCAATGCCACTTCAAGTGATGTGTGGCGGGAGCTACATGGATGCCATGTGAAAAAAAATTGACTTAAGGCCTATGATAAATTTGGAAGGCCATAACTTTTGATCCAGAGCTGAGTTTGGGGCATGGTAAAAATCATTGGAAATATCTTGATGAGTATAAGACAACGGTACCCTCAAGAAGAGGTATTGAGATGATTGAGAAAAAAATGAAATTCTACTACCCCGTCCCTTAAAAGGGTACTTAGGGGTTTGGGTGTGTTACAAGATTGTTGTGTGTTGAAAAACTTGTGGGAGCTTGAGTGTTGACTAGTTTGGGAATCCAAGTGTCACTATGTAACCCATCATTTTGGAACAATAGTGTCTAAGGTTGGGTGGAACATCCTTGGTCTAGATCCAGTTGGTGATTGGTTTTATTAAAGATAAGTTCTCTATGTCATGTGTTTCTTTTCTTGTATATTTATTTCTATTGTATATTAATTATTATCTCTGAGATATATATTCTTAATGTGTCTACTTCTTGGTTATTGTTGTGCATGCCATGATTAAGCATTTTTTTTAAGTATAGAATGAATCTTCATTATTTCATGTGTGGTTATTACATTTCTTTCATGTTTATTTATTAATTAATTGGTATCAAAATTCGAAATCAATTCTTGAAGTGTTATTTGAAGTAGCATGGCTAGTATGTTGGAGGCTGGGTACATTAGAAACTAACCCATCCCTCACTTACCTCTTCAAAACTCCATGAAACTATAAGGTTACACAGGATGTTGTGGGTTTCACTATAGCTAACCAGTGACACGTCACTTATTTTCCTATGTATGACAAGCGACACCCTTCATAAATGACCTAAATATTAAGTTGGAGTTGTGTCTTGGATTTCATCTTCTGTTGTATTCCATTCTAGCCCTATAGGGTGTATATTTATGGATATAATAGTTAGGGAACTAATTCCCAAGTCTGATTCTTCAACAAAGAATCAATTTATGTCGGCATAGCATGTTCCCATTCATGTCATCCTTGAGAATATTAATAAGAAACAAGATTAGAAGTTTCAATTACATGAGTCAACATTGCAATGCTAGCATGTTTCTTTTGACTTCAATTTTTTCGTCCGAAGGAAATATCACTAGCATCAGGTCCAACAAATTCAATTGTCTTGATAAACCATATGGTTAGACAAGAAATAGGTGAATGGTTGTTCAGTGTAGAAGATCGATCAAAAGTCAGAACAATTTAAATTGATGGAGATGGTGGACCTATCAAAACAGATATTGATGGATTAATCGACTTAGAGGTCAATGGTCTAATCAAAATAGGGATAGATTTTGATTGTCTAGTTGAAGGAATGAAAAAAAGAACAAGACAACCATAGTCAGAAACAACATCAAAGGGATCATTCTATAGCAATTAAGAGAAGAAATTCAACAACTTGATGCAATACAACATCTCATCAAACCATACATTTCATTTGATAATGATTTTCCATTTGAAAGGATCAAACAATCGATAGGCCTTAGATTCTTCAAAGTATCCCATCGTGATGCAAGCATGACTCTTGTCATTTAACTTATTTCTGGAATCATCGAAAATATGTTCCCAGGAAACACATCCAAAAACACAAACGTGGTCGATTGAAGGCTTCTTTCCACACCATCATTCAAATAAATTAAATGAAGGAATGTCACAAGTTGAGATGTGGTTGAGAAGATAGTTTTCACAATATATAGCTTCAGCCCAGAAGATAGGAGGAAGACCTTTAGCCTGTATAAGACATCTAGCCATTTCAACTAGTGTTCAATTTTGGCATTCTGTGACGCCAATCGGATGAGGTGTGTGAGGAACCAACCGTTTCCATTCAATACTAGATCAAGCCATGTGTTCCTCAAAATTTCGATTTACATACTGATTGTTGGAACATATATATTTTCTAAGCTTTAAACTTAGATAAGTTTCATTTTTGTTTAAATAAAAACAAAATCTCACTTAAATCTCACCGTTGATGAAACCTTTCGAGTAATCTAACGATCCTAAACTCTCAAAGGTTACAAAGCCACCTACTCATTAAGGAGTTGATCCACTAAAGGATTATTTCAAATCATCGGATTTCGAGGTTTCATGACACTAATAGTCGAACACATAAGAACTACAAAGTTCTCATACACGAAATCGCGAAACTTTCTTAAGTTTTAAAACCATGTTAATTAAGGATTAAAATCAATTAGCGACTAATAAATCTCATCATGATTTCGTGTTTCGGGGATCCTGCCTCGAAATAATTTCAAAGTCCCGATATCCAAAATCGTGAAATTTACTTAACGGTTAATCATGATTAATTAAAATGTTAAATAAAATTAATGCTAATTAATATTTTAGTGATTTCATATATCATGATTTTGCGTTTCAAAGGTTATAGCTTGAACTGTCATAGGATTTCTCGAGAGCCTAAACTTCGAAATAGTTAACGGATAAGCATTCTTAATTAAAAAGTTTAAATGTGATTATCCCTTAATTAATCCACCGCCTAATGATAACTTAGATATATTCAAGTTTAATTTGTGTTTTTACTGCGCAGTAAGTTCTCCAGCTAATGATTTTCTTTCATGTGGCAGTTAGCACAGTTCAAAGATTCATACCATGGCTCCATGAAAGACACCTAAAATGGTTGGTGAAAGCTCGAGCCAAAGCACAAAGGTCCTCTCAGATACCTCGCCCAGGAGCATATATTTTGTTAAAACCTGGGCATAATAAGTGTTCAATACCCTCCAGACTAGTAGCACAATTTCTAAGCAGGTGTGTTGAATGTATTGAGCGAGAAAAAGGAAATACTTCAAAGGATCAATGAAGTAACATGTACATATTATTTGTACAAGTCACGATTATATATTATCTGTATCTGAAATGGAAAATAAGAAAATAAATGTCGTCGTTAACAGACAAAAAGAGACAGAGGATAACTAAGTGAAGCGTTCCAATTTTCTCATTTTGCAAATCATTACTTTTTGGAAATAATGAGAATTCCAACCGCTTAGGGTTGAGAATCTATCGTATAAATACATATTCAGAAGAATAAACAGAGGCTTCTTCTTGCCGTATTGTAATTGAGAAATCTTATCCTTTGTGAGAATTAATACAAGCGCAGACCAGGGATTCCAAATTTTGTGTTGTTTGGGTTATGTGATTTCTTTGTATTTCATATCTTCATTTTCCTTACTGTTACTCCTTGATAAGTGAAAGATTACAAATTAGTAAAACATCTACTGCAGTCATATTTTATTTAGTTATATGATAAGAAACTAGTTTTTCCTCTGTATCAGCTATCAACAAATACAAGACCTGCTAGATTTTTCATATTTCTATATCATATATCCTTTCAGGAGTACTTTTCACTTTTTATTCTACTATGAGCAAGGTAAGATTCTTCTGTCATTGATTCCTTAACTTGTTTAACAATTTTGTGATTTTCTCCATCATCATTTTCTTTGATAATTGACTCAGATGACAAAATACGACCTATGTTTTGTTCAAATATTAATTTCATTTAAGGGTTTAAAATCTTACACAATTAACGGAAGAAACGTACTTATAAAACCAACTTTCCTTTATTTTTGATTTCATTTCTCTGCAATCTGATTTCATCATGATGATATGTTGGCTTATCATAGCTAACAATTTCTTCTCCAATAAAAATATCTTTGCAGGATATATCAAGACTAAAAAGATCTTCAACAGATTTGTGACAAGCATCAATCACAACATGCACATACTTTTGATCATCTCTCTGCTGAAAACAAGAACTAGATGGAATTTGAGTAAACAATAAATCTTCACAAACCTTAACATCTTCTTCCTCATCACTGTATTGTTCGAATATAGGATCATCAAGATAATATACTAATGACAGAGATAAATCTTCTTGAATAGAAGGATCAACAATAAAATCATTAAACAAATTTGGAAAAATATCACCTCGTTCCTCATCATAATTTGAAATCAAATAATCATAAGGAGAAGGAAGATCTTTCTGATGTTCAAGCTGAAGATTAGACAGTCCTTGAAAATCATGTTCCTTATGGTTACTGCAACTTCCCTTGATCTCCAAATATGGAAGATGTGGACTGCCCTCAACATCTACTGCAGATCCAATACTTTCGCATGTTGATCTGTCAATATTCTCATCATCTTTCAAGTCTTCAAAGGGAACAATTTGATCTTCCTAACATCCTAAGACAATAGATTCATTTGATACAATATCACAAGCATCTATACTATGTCTAACATTGTTAAGATCATCAATATCTCGGTCACAATGAGAGGCTTCTCTTATAACAACATACTCTTTGTGATTATCTGAATCTTTAGTCAATAATTTGAATTCATGACAACATTCAGGAAATAAAAGGTCAGCTGAAAAAATTTCTTTGCAGAACAAATGAAAGGCAGCATGAAAATCTTCCAAAGAGATGATACTGGCGATAGGCAGAGACCGGTACCAATCATTAGCAATTCCCTCTAATGACAAACAAAAGAGCTGTATCTGAACATCCTCATGCACAATTTGCAACCGATGCATGCAATCATGAAATTCCAGCAAATATTCAACTGACACTTCCCACTCTTCACCTCAAAATCTGGGAATACTACGTTCCCATTCATCTCTACTAGGCATTGGATGAGGATAACCAGAAATACTTGAAAAATCACAGAATGCATACCTCCTGTTCATTTCATACCAGTGGAGTCGCCAAAAAAAATTTGAACAATAGAGTTGCCACTAAATCTACCTTCATGGGGTCGCCAGATAGATGATTACAATTGATTTGTGTCTAGACTTTGTCTATCATCAAAGTTGGATCTTGTTGTGTCCCAAGGAAGATGAGCTTCAATCTCCTCTCCCTGACAACGATGCCAATTTGTTATCACTCCAAGAAACTCTTTGAAGTTGTAAGATAAAGATGCTTGGTAACTTAATGTAAACTTGTTTTTGTGTTTTTGTATGTGTGGATCAATGGGATAACTCAACTACAATATATTATCCAGATAGTCAAAATGAATAATCAAATAAACCAATGCCCTCAAGGATCAATAATCAGATAATAGCTTTAAGTGGGTAAACAAGACTGTGTTTATAAACCAGATACACAATGATGGGTTTAATAAACAATGTAAGAAACTGAATAATGAGATGACAGTCATTTTGCAGTTAAAACAACTTGAATAAGAGTGTAGAAGAAGGGTGGAAATCTGACATTAATAGAGAGAGAAACTTGTGATCTGTATTATCATATGGAAATTTTGTTACAAAGGTATAGTTCATGTATCCAAAATCGACCCCTTGCTTCTATCAAATGATAGGTATTTATATCTTTTACAAAAGATCTCAGATCCTATAAACATGGATATGGATTTCTAAATATGGAAAACAGAGTACAAAAATTAATACAATAAAATAACCTAATATTTAACCAAATAGATTTAATCTTATCATTACAAGTTGAATTTGACAACTAAAGCATTATTTGACAGTCTGTAGATTAAAATTACAGATTCAGAAATCTATTTTTGATGACTGGGAGATTTTTTGTCAAGAGTTATTGTGCCATTTGGTGTTATTTCCTCACCACATGTCTTTAAAACTTCATGAGAAAGATATTCTAGCTTCTCCTAATTATTATCCATCATTTGACACCTTTCCCACGTGTTTAGGAATTAAAAAATCGTGATCTAGGAAGAAAGAAGACGTTTCTGGAATCGTTTTTGCTTTCACCAACTCTTTTATCCTAAATCCGCCCCTTTAGCTGGTGAAAAGGAAAGATTTCAACAACTAACTAGCAAATTTCAAAACCAATGAGCTGGTGAAAGCGCATATTTTTTTAATGAATACTGCCTTGGGAAAAATCGAATTTCTGAGGCGTGGAGATTCTATTTTACATGCTTGAATAGTCGATTGACATATAGAAATACTAATCTTTCCAATGGTACTTTCAGATCTGTTTTTAGATCTTGGGAAGGCATTCAAAAGTTATCCACAAGATGAGGCATCATTTTTCAAACAAATTTCAGAATGAATTATTTGATCGCTAACAATTACAACACTTAACAAAGCACTTAGCCAACAATATGCATTAGATTTGGTTATCATTTACATCACATATTAAACCTTATTACAAATCAACATAGTAACAATCGATATATAACACTTTCAATCACTTAGCACATAACATTAGCTCATATCTAGCATTCTTTTACACCATTAAGCACTAACCTACAACATCATATGTATTCGTTATACATAACAACAACAACACTAAACAAATAAACACATAAAAAACATCGCACAAAGTACATCAAGACAGAAGATATACATGGTTCACCCCAGTGTGGGGCTACGTCCACCAAGCCTTCTTCTTCTTTATTAGTATTTCAAGATTCTTACATTCATCTTCTCTTGTGAACAAAGCCACAGGGCCAAACTCCGCAGAGGACAAGAGATCTGTGAACTGCGCACTAGATCCTCCCTCCTAAAACCAGGTCAAGGCACAGAGCCAACTCCTTAGTATCACAGAGCCTTACATACAATGTATGTGCACAAAGAAACTTACAAAACACTTTCACTTAGCTCTACAAGCCCTAACACATTCTTGCACAAAGCCAACTAGATCTACTAGTAACTAACTTTTACATCACTTAGCTAATACTTATTTATACAATTACAAAAAGGAATAATCATGGGTAAACCCATCAGCCGACATCCAAAAAACCTAATACAAAATTCCTAATGAACCCTTGTTGGGTCCACAAAACATGTCAGATCCTACGATCTCCACTTTGCCTGGGTGCTCCATCTTCGTCCAACATGTTGAAGTCCCAAAAGTGGTCAAACATGACTAATATTTCCTCAAAACTTGGTCAGGGTCCGACAGGCCCCCAACACTCACATGTGACTTGTCTTGAGTCACTGAGATCTTGGAAGCGCTCCTTCAAAGGCCTCGATATTAGATCGAGCTACCTCGACTTGCTGCTTCGCCAGAGCCTACTGCTCGATGAACTCTTGAATCAGTTTCTCTGTAACAGGTCCTTCTAGGCATTGTTCCACTATCATAACCATTTGATCCAGCTGTGAGATTTTTCCTTCGATCTCTTCAAAAATCATGCATGCTTCATCCTGCATCTGCTGGAGTCTCTATGTAACCTCCATAACTCTGCTCTAGATGGCAGCAACCTGCTGTTGGACTGTCCACTATTCATGTGATCATTTCATCTTCTCGACTATAGTGAGTAGTTTCATCTATGCTTGCTCGGTGGATTCCTGCTGTTGCACCTCCTGGAGTTGTGCTTCTATTTTTCTCATCTCCAGATCTTCTGCGAGGCATTTGTAGGTCTGCACACTATGATCACTTAGTTTCTTACATTATGAGGTGAGTTCCCTAATCCTTCCAACTGCATTCTTGGCAATTTCTTCCCTTTGATCGTGCACTTCTTACAAAGTGCTCAACACTTCTTGGAGTTCTAACTTTGTTACTCTTGCTTGAATACGCTGAATGTCCTAAGCGAGCTTCCTCACATGAATCTTGGTTGACTCTTCTTCCTACTGTGCCAAGCCCAACACAGAGCGAAGTGCTTTAGTTACCGCCTCTTTAAACATAGTCCGCTCTATGAGCAACTGGTCTTTTTCTTTCTGCATATTCACTTTGTCCTCCTCTAACATCACCCAAATTTCATCTTTCTCTTTCTACGCAACTCGAAGTCACACTAAGACCTCCTCATTTTCTTTCTTCAAGGCTCCCCTAGCCTTCTCCTTCTCTTCTTGGACTCGATGAATTTGAGCCTCTATAGCATCTGCTAGCCTTTGTAATTGGGCAAGCTCAGCCCCCAATTATGCACTTTTCGAAAAAGAAGGTGCAATAGGAACTGCGTAGTTCGAATATATGGCTTGTTGTATGTCTTTGAGCTCCTTCTCTGTTATTTCATATAGTGTTTCTTGTTTTGCTCCATGTCTTTGCAAGATTTCCTCTAAATCATCCTCCATGAATGCAATGATGAGATTGACATCGTCCACTGTGAGCACATTCTTTGATTGAGGTTTATAAAGAACGATGTGATACAATGGATTCTCTGTTAGCTCGAATATCACGGTTTGCAAAAAGTGGTCCCGACGCAGCATCTGATGGGTTAAATAAGAAAGCATAGTAACAGATGCCTCCAATAGGTAGAAATGCCTCAATCAATATGAATCAGTCTGTTATGGCACGGTCTCAATTGTCCAACAATGGTATTTCCATCAATAACTATGTTTCTAGCCATTCCAGAGTGTCATTCTAACAGTCAGGGCGCCTCCAATGGTCATATTTCTTCGTCGTGGTGAAGTCCCATTCTGCATGGTTCTGTTATTTCGGTGAGGTTCAAGTTCTATAGATATGGAATTTGTTGTAGTGTTTCTAACATGGCTTTCTTCTTACTGAGCTTTCTTTCCTTCTTTCCTATAATCTGAGTCTCTGGATTCCTCTTTCCATTCTTATTCTTATCATTCCTTATCATAGTGACTTTGCGCTATTGATGTTCTTTCAAAGTGTTCGACGGTAATACCTCTTCACTTATTAAGTCTAGGGTGGATATTATTCTTTATTGCATGGATAGGTCCTTCAAAACATTTTGTGTTCTTTCAACCTCAATATCTAATTCTCTTACCATATGTTTCTTCAACTTATCCTCTTGTTCTTCTATCAGTCAATCTATTTTTTTGGCTATGAGGTCCCTTAGTTCTTGATTTTTCTATTCTATAGCTTCCTCTGTTTTCCTTTTGATCTGATATTTCTCAATACAAGTCTTTCCTAATAAAAGTGGAAAAGGGGTGTTGTTCTCAATAAACCTAATAACTTAACATTCTTCTTCAGTCGAAGTTCCATGAGAAATCATAGGTATATTAGTAACTCTTCCACATAGGGTTATCATCTTTCCTTTAAACAAGCCTATCCTTCCCAATGAAGGTATCATAGCAGGATTTCCCAAAATTTCCCAAGTTCTTTCTGGTATAATATTCACATGTGTTTCTTCATCTAATACATAGTCTATGTCGAAGTCTTCTATTCTTGTAACTATGTGTTGTTTTTCCTTCAATATGTTTGGTAAACTGATGTCTTTATGATCATCCATTGCTTCTTTTAACTATGTTAACATAGTCTATGATTCTTTTTTTGTATGATTCTTTAAGATATCTTTAGTATTTTGACCTTCTTTATAGTTTTCTTGTCTCATGTTCATCTTTTCAACTTTAGCAATCATTCTTGGGCAATCCTCAACCTTATGACCAATAAATTTACAACAAAGACAAATAGGACCTCTACCAGGGCGTTCCTTAGCAAGATGTCCTGGTCGTCTGCAATTATAACACAATGTCAATCCCCTCTTTCTTTTAAATGATCCCCATCCTCCCTTGTACTGCGCATTGGGATCACAATGTTGGACCTGCAATCTGCAAAAATTCTTTCTAGGTTCCTACATCCATTTATTAGTCCAAAAATTATTTATATGCATAGGAATAACATATTTTTATCTATTTCTATAAATTTTATTTAGATCAACTCTTTGTTCTAACTGTTCCCTAGTTTTCAGACTAGGAAAAAATCTATCAAACAGACCTAGATTCATACTTTCGAAGAAAAAATTTCCACTTATCTTACCTTTATCAAAGGACAAAGCTTTAATATCTTACCTATTTTCTTCAGATCCAGTTTCTTTTGTTGGCATGTTTTACAGACAGTATATTCTTGTCATTGATGGCAAGTACAACAACAACGATGGATTAAGTACAGGAAGAATGTGCCAGGCAGGCACCAGAAGTATTTTGGGAAGATGCAGCAGAGCAAGCTTGATAAGATCATAAGAGATAGTGCAGAGTATGCCTATTTGTCATTGATGGCAAAGATCACGACCAACAGTGCAGGGATAATGGCATGGCAATGGAAATTTCAATAAGTGATTGTTGGATCCCATTCAGAAGCGTAAAATCCAGGAGTCAAGAAAGCAACTCACGACAAAAAATCATGAAATGCGAAACCATGACTTAATCTCCATTTCGGAGTTTCAGATACCAGGAATGGAGGAGTCAAGAGTGGAGACTCTTCATCACAAGAATCCCAAACTTGCGAAATGATGAAATCAAGAAACAGGCACATAAACCAGAGTTTCAGATACCAGGAGTTGGAGGAGTCAGGAGTCAAGACTCTTCATCACAAGAGTCTCGAAGTTGCGAAATGAGAAACACCAAAATCCTGAAACAGGCACATCAACAAAGACTCCATTTCGGAGTCTCACAGACCGGGAAATCAAATATCAAAGGAACTTTAACCTTTGAAGTAGCAAACCCTGAAATTCTGAAACAGGCACATCAACAAAATAGGTGGCAGCCTACGTTAGAAAGGACACGTGGTGCAATCATATAAGGACAAGTGTTAAGTTGATTTGGTATTTCAGGAACCTAGATATCACAATTCTGAATGACACGTGGCAGACACATGGATCACGACACATCATTGAGTGATGTCATTCTAGGAATTTAGTTTCAGGAGTTTTAGCATCAACTCTCCCCAAAGTCCCGAAAGATGAAGTTCTAGGGTGGAGGATAGTCATCCGATCACCATGGATAATGGACCATTGATATGAAGAGCGAAGAACTCAAATGATTAGAGAGTGGTCATAGGTTGTGGTCACATCATCGAGAGTTGGAGGAAGGTGCTAACAACTAAACTCTATTTCAGAGATTGCGACTTGGAGAGTCGAGATGCCTCGCAACAGGAATTTGCAACATGTGAAATGATGAAATGCGAAATTGCAAAAGTTATTTATGGATAAGCGCTTGGTCACCATCGGTGGTCACATCTTTGAAGAGATGTAGAGAATAGCTCGAAAATACAAGCTCCATTTCATAATTTGGGACATGGAGAGTCGAGATGACTCTTCACAAAATCCCCGAAACGCGAAATGTGAAATGCATGTTCAGAATTGGCCCCTGATCATAACCTATGGTCACATCGATGAAGGCTCAAGGGAGGAGCTAGCATGAAGCTAATATCCATTTCAGAGATCGCAAATTGGCTAGTTGAGACTCTTCACCATAGGAATGCCAAAATGTCGAAAGGTTGAATTGCGAAATGGCGAAATCAACACGAGACCCTATGCTTGTAATCCAACGATGTTGGATACTTGGAAATCTGATTGAAGGGCTATTGTTGCTCTTCATAGTTAATCGATCAGTTACGATTTAGTTAGCAGAACTGAATCATGACTCTTGGACAGTTCGCAATTCAGCTGTTGAGGTGTTTTCTTGGAGGTTCATAGTGTAGCTGCTACAAACTACTGATGGTTTCTGCGAGAGGACTTGAAGAGACTTTAGGGTGATCTCCATAGAATATGAAGTGTCTCGAGGCATATTCCAGTGGCATGAAGACTGTTCATAGAGGCTATTGACAGATATAAGATCATTGGAGCCTGGAACTACATCAGAGGGAATGATCTCGACTATGACAGAGAAGACGAAGAGTCTCGACTGCTGGAGAGGCTAAGGAATCTTAGCATAACACCCAGTGATGATGGACGCATGGGTTTAACTGCCATAGAAGATGAAGAGTTGCAATGATCATCAGGTAGAGAACTCGACATAAGCAGAACCGCGGCACAGTGAAGTGCATGCAGAGGAACTGTGCATGGAGAACGAAGAAGGTGCACAGATAATATAAATACATAGAACATAGAAGAGATGGTTGTTGTTGTGGAGAGGAATTACAAACGGGGAAATAGCATGCTGTGGGCAGTAGTTGAAATACACAGAAGAGGAATGGTGCATTGAATGGACATGGCACACAGAGAATAAAAGGAAGAAGAACAGAAAGTGCAAGGCATGTGTGCAGGAAGACAGTGAGGCAAACAGAGTAGGGCAGTGTAGCAGAACAATGATGAGACTAGTAAGCCATTGATGAACATTATATCACTGTAATAAGTTTCAGTAGAAAAGATTGATATTTTAGGGTGGTAGGGAGGTTCTAGGGAGGATTGTTTTCCTCAGAGGTTCAAGTGGGTCCTTGAACACAGGGAGTTGTAGCTTCCATATGGTTGCAGCCAGAGAAACCAGGGTGGCAGGGTGGTGCAAGGGAGAACTGTTGTTCTCTGTTTTACAGGTTAGTGCCTGTGTGACTGGAAGTTGGTGCTTCCATCCAGTTGGTGCTGGAACACTTAGGGATTTTTTTCTTCCTTCTAATGGGTGCTAGAGAAACTAGGGAATTGGTGCTTCCTTCTAGTGGGTGCTAGAGAAACCAAGGGAGTTGGTGCTTCCTTCTAGTGGGTGCTAGAGAAACCAGGGAGTTGGTGTTTCTTTCTAGTGGGTTCTAGAGAAACCAAGGGAGTTGGTGCTTCCCTCTAGTGGGTGCTAGAGAAACCAGGGAGTTGGTGCCTCCTTCTAGTAGGTGCTAGAGAAAATAGAGAGTTGGTGCTCTCAGCAAGTTGCAGCTTGCAAAATAGAGGTTGTAGCCTCACAATGAGTTGGAGCTCATATGTATGATAATGTACATAATGTAACGATTAATTATCATACCAAGAAGAAGAGGTTTTTACCCTTTATGGATTTCCTCAGGAAATATCTGTCTCTTAGATTTCATATGTGTGAATGATGTTGAATGTTCTATTGCTTACTTCCCTACATTATTGTGATCATCATTAAGTGCTCTGCAAAGAGTTTAAAATAAGCATAATTGTTTAAGCTCGGTAACAACTGATTTACCCCCCCCCCCCTCTCAGTTGTCCAACAATTGGTATCAAAGCCGGTTCATTTTATCTAAAGGTAGATATATAAGCTTAAACATGACAAGTCATGAAGGGACTTCAGCCACTAAGCCTCCTCTGTTTGATGGAACAAAGTTTTCCTTCTGGAAGGTTAGAATGAGAACATACCTAATGGCCTTAGGTGTTGATGTTTGGGATGTAGTAGAGACTAGATACATAAAGCCTGTTGTGCTAGCTTCCAAAGATGATAAGTTAGAATTTATCTTTAATTCTAAGGGAATGAATGCTATCCTTAATGGACTTGCAGAACCCAAGTTTGTAAAGGTGATGCATCTTCAAACTGCCAAATAAATGTGGGATAAACTTATTAGTAGCTATGAAGGAAATGAGAAAGTAAAAGATGCCAAACTTCAAACATTTAGGTTGAAGTTTGAAAAAATAAAGATGAATGAAGATGAAACAGTTAGCAAGTATTTTTTAAGAGTTGAAAAACTTGTGAATGCCATGAAGGGACTTGGTGAGAAGATTGAAGAATCAATTTTAGTTTAGAATATTTTAAGATCTTTGCTTGATAAATTTAATCCAAAATTCTCCGCAATAGAAGAACTAAATGATCTTAAAACTCTATCTATTGATCAACTCCTAGGAGCTTTAACTTCATATGAAATGAGAATCAACAAAGATAAATCCATTACTAGAGAAGCATCTTTTAAAGAAGACAAGGATACTGATTTAGATTTAGATGATATTGAGGAAAAATTTGTGATAAGGTTAAATAAAGGATCAGGAAAATATCAAGGAAAGCTTCCCCTCAAATGTTTTAAATGTGTTGAGGTAGGTCACTTTGCAAATAAGTGTCCACACAAGAAGAAGCACCAGAACTCTGAAGGTGAAGAGGAGTACAAATCAAAAATATTTGATAGAAAGAAAAGTTTATGTGTAAACAATGATGACTCCTCAGAAGACACCGATAGTGACTCTTCCTGTGAAGATAAGGTAAATGAATTCATGCTTATGGACAAAGAGGATTATGATAATAAAATCACAGGCAGTGATGATAATGAAGAAGAAGTTGTGGTTGATATGGAAGGAGAACTGATCAGTGCACTGGAAGAGATTGACAAACTCAGAATTAAGAATAGAAAGCAAAAACAATTGTTGATACAGTTTGAGAAAGACAGTAAACAACCTGATGAAGACTTTGCCCTGCTAAAAGTGGAATTAGAAGAGGGAAAGAAAATCAAGGATATTTTGAAACAACAGTTATCAGAAAAGAAGGCAAGTTGTAAAGCTCTGGAATAAGAAGTAGTGAAAACTAGGAAAGAGTTGGCGAAGTTTCAAGCCTTGTATCATCAGAATTTGTCAAGTATCAAAGCCTTAGAAGGATTAGCCACCATTCTGAATCAAAAAAGGAATCCAAAGTTGAAAACAGGTTTGGGTTATGAAGAGGGATCAAGTAGTGGTCATCCAAGCAACAAATACTTCGTCAAGTTTGTCAAATCTACAACCAATGATGATAACAAACCTGCAGAAACAAAGGAAGATAATCAACCACCTAGTAGGAGTAAAGAAAAAGGTGCCAAAACTGAATCTGGAGAACAAGGAAATAATACACTCCCTGCTCAAGGAAATCATCAGCATGGAAGAAATCGATTTTCTCAAAGAAGATAACCATTTTCCAGGTACAAAGAATTTTTCTATGGATATTGTTTCCACTGTTCTAACTTTGGTCACAAAGATGTAAATTGTTCCTTAAGACTTAGACATGAGCAATTAAGATTTCCAAGGAATAAATATATGTCACAACAAAGAATGATACATCCAAGTAACAAACCATCACAGATTGCAAATTGCCAAATTAAGTATATAGAGACATGCAACTGAGGAGGTCAAGAAATAATAAACAATCAATGAGTAGAAAATGTTGCAACAATAACTTTGACCTATTGAACAATGAGATTGAATTCTATAAATGTCACAACTTTGGCCACAAAGATGCAAACTTCCATTTGAAGAATTACAAAGCAGATCCAAGGATAAAGTTATTAGATAGAAAGGCCAGCACATGGAAAAGGAAAGATAGTGAAAAATGTGGTCTAGCCCTTTCAACTCAAAAACAAAAGTCCTCCCGGAATATAGACGGTGGATGTTCCAAACACATGACTGGAGACAAGGATAAAGGGATGGTGAGTTTGAGTAATGACAAAGGAGATGCCCAATACGTTTTGCTTGTGGATGGCCTGAAACATAATTTTCTCAATACAAGTCAAAAGTGTGACAGAGGCAGTGAAGAGGTGTTCACGTCCAAAGAGTGTAAGGTAAATGTAAACTCAGGACAAGTGGTGAATAAAGGCATAAGGACAATTAATGATGTTGATATTGAATCCTTCCAACAAGTAAAGAAAAATATTTAGATACAATAAAAGAATGCTCAATTAGCATTTATCCCATGGAAAAAGTAGGAGAATAATCATGTCATAAGTTGGAAGCATAAGTTTTGAAGGTTGAGAAGTCAAACACCCAAATAAAGTTCTTGAACAGTTCCATGACCCTGGATAAAATATTGGATATTCAGAGATCACCAAATGACAAATCTGGTATTGGACTCAACAAGGTAGAAATTAGTGGTCCTAAGAAACCTGATACAAGTCCTCTGTTTGTAAAAAGGAAAAACAGATGTGAGAATGTTTGTAGCCTTCTTCTCTTGTGATGTATATGGTAATAAAAGCCTTGGGTTGTAAGAATCATGGAAGAAAAATGAATTTGCAATAATAGAAATTGATGATAATCAATGGGCAGATCCAAGGGTTGTTTGAAAAGTACGAGCTACAATTATGTAGTGTTTCAGTAGGACAACAACATCCTCAGCAACAACATTTTGTTTTACAAAATGATATACATGACATCCTGTAGAGATAACAAGAGGAAATACCTTGTCAGGGAAAGCTAACCTTTTAGTAACAAAGGGGGAAAGAGGTTAGAAGTAGAGAGAGAACAGTGATAGGGGGAGTCATCCAGTTATGACAAGAAAAGGTTTTCCGAGAATCAGAAGAAGAAGACTCTGGTTTAGATACAAATATTCTATAGGCCTCAAATAAGAGAGTCCATCTTGTTAGGGGGAGTTTTTGTTGGTTTAATATCTGATACCTCCTAAAAATACTACAACAGCTCAGGGGGAGCATGTTCTCTTTGACATTGATGTCAAAGTGGGAGAAAAGAGTCCAGGTGCCTTTGTTGCCATCAATGCCAAAGGGGGAGATTGTTGGCATGTTTTATAGGAAGCATATTCTTGTCATTGATGGAAAGTACAACAACAACAATGGCTTAAGTACAAAAAGAATGTGCCAGGAGGGCACCAAAAGTATTTTGGGAAGACGTAGCAGAGCAATATCGATAAGATCAGAAGAGATAGTGTAGAGTGTGTGTGTTTTTCATTGATGGAAAAGATCACGACCAGCAACACATGGATAATGGCATGACAATGGCAAGTTCAACAAGTGATAATTGGATCCCATTAAGAAGCGTAAACTCCAGGAGTCAAGGAAGCAACTCACGGTAGAAAATCACAAAATGCAAAACCATGACTTAATCTCCATTTCAGAGTTTCGGATACCAGGAATGGAGGAGTCAAGAGTCGAGACTCTTCATCACAGGAGTCCCGAAGTTGCGAAATGTGAAACATCAAAATCCCAAAACAGGCACATCAATCGGAGTTTTGGATACCGGGAGTTGGAGGAGTCAAGAGTCGAGACTCTTCATCATAGGAGTCCCCAAGTTGCGAAATGTGAAACGTCAAAATCCTAAAACAGGTACATCAACCAGAGTTTCAGATACTGGGATTTGGAGGAATCAAGAGTTGAGACTCTTCATCACAGGAGTCCCGAAGTTGCAAAATGTGAAACGTCGAAATCCCGAAACAGACACATCAACAAAGACTCCATTTCAGAGTCTCGCAGACCAGGAAATCAAAGATCAAAGAAACTTTAACCTTTGAAGTAGAGAACCTCGAAATTCTGAAACATGCACATCAACAAACCAGGTGGAAGCCTATGTCAGAAAGGACACATGGTGAAATCATATAAGGACAAGTGTCAAGTTGATTTGGCATTTCAGGAACCTGGAAATCACAATTCTGAGTGACACATGGAAGACACACGGATAACGACACGTCATCGAGTGACGTCATTATAGGAATTTAGTTTCGAGAGTTTTAGCATCAACTCTCCCCCAAAGTCCCAAAAGCTGAAGTTTTGGGGCAGAGGATAGTCGTCTGATCAACATGGATCATGGACCATTGATCTGAAGAGAGAAGCGCTCAAATGATTAGTGAGTGTTCATAGGTTGTGGTCACATTGTCGAGAGTTGGAGGAAGGTGCTAACAACTAAACTCTATTTTGGAGATCACGACTTGGAGAGTCGAGATGCCTCGCAACAGGAATTCACAACATGCGAAATGTCGAAATGAGAAATTGCAAAAGTGCTTTATGGATAAGCACTTGGTCACCACTAGTGGTAACATCATAGAAGAGTTGTAGAGAAGAGCTTGAAGAGACAAGCTCCATTTTAGAGTTTGGGACATGGAGAGTCGAGACGACTCTCCACAGAATCCCCGAAACGGGAAATGCAAAATGCGTGTTCTGAATTGGCCCCTGGTCATAACCTATGGTCACATAGATGAAGGCTCAAGGGAGGAGCTAGCATGAAGCTAATCTCCATTTCTGAGATCGCGACTTGGGGAGTCGAGACTCTTCATCACAGGAATGCCAAACTGTCGAAATGTTGAATTGCAAAATGGCGAAATCAACGTGAGACCCTGTGCTTGTAATCCAACGGTGTTGGATACTTGGAAATCTTATCAAAGGGCTATTGTTTCTCTTCACAATTAATCGATCAGTTACAATTCAGTTAGCAGAACTGAATCATGACTCTTGGACGGTTGGCGATTCAGTTGCTGAGGCGTTTTCTTAGAGGTTCATAGTGTAACTGCTAGAAACTACTGATGGTTTCTGTGAGAGGACTTGAAGAGACTTCGGGGTGATTGCCAGAGAAGATGAAGTGTCTCGAGCCATCTTCTAGTGGCATGAAGACTATTCATAGAGGCTATTGGTAGATGTAAGACCATTGGATCCTGGAATTGCAATAGAGGGAATGAGCTCGACTGTGACAGAGAAGATGAAGAGTCTTGACTGCTGGAGAGGCTAAGGAATCTCGACATAACACCCAATGATGATGGATGCATGGGTTTAACTGCCAGAGAAGTTGAAGAGTTGCAATGATCATCAGGTAGAGAAATTGACATGAGCAGAACTGTGGCACAATGAAGAACATGCAAAGGCACTATGCATGGAGAACGAAGAAGGTGCATAGATAGTATAAATACATAGAACAGAGAAGAGATGGTTGCTACTGTGGAGAGGAATTACACATGGGGAAATAGCATGTTGTGGGTAGTAGCTGAAATACACAAAAGAGGAATGGTGCATTGAATGGACATGCTGCACATAGCATAAAAGGCAAAAGAACAGAAAGTGCAAGGCATGTGTGCAGGAAGACAGTGAGGTAGACAGAGCAGGGCAGTGTAGCAGAACAATGATGATACTGGTAATCCATTGATGAACATTATATCACTGTAATAAGTTTCAGTAGAAAAGATTGATATTTTAGGGTGGTAGGGAGGTTCTAGGGAGGATCATTGTGCTCAGAGGTTCAAGTGCATGCTTGAACACAGGGATTTGTAGCTTCCATCTGGTTGCAGCCAGAGAAACCAGAGTGGCAGGGTGGTGCAAGGGAGAATTGTTGTTCTTTGTTTTATAGGTTAGTGCCTGTGTGACTGGAAGTTGGTGCTTCCATCCAGTTGGTGTTGGAACACTTAGGGAGTTGTTTCTTCCTTCTAGTGGGTGCTAGAGAAACCAGGGAGTTGGTGCTTCCTTCTAGTGGGTGCTAGAGAAACCAAGGGATTTGGTGCTTCTTTCTAGTGGGTGCTAGAGAAACCAATGGAGTTGGTGCTTCCTTCCAGTGGGTGATAGAGAAACCAGGGAGTTGGTGCTTCCTTCTAGTAGGTGCTAGAGAAAACAGAGAGTTGGTGCTCTCAACAAGTTGCAGCTTGCAAAGCAGAGGTTGTAGCCTCACAATGAGTTGGAGCTCATATGTATGATAATGTATAGAATGTAAAGATTACTTATCATACCAAGAAGAAGAGGTTTTTACCCTTTATGGGTTTCCTCGGGAAATATTTGTCTCTGTATATTTTATATGTGTGAATGATGTTGAATGTTCTATTTCTTACTTCCCTCCATTATTGTGATCATCATTAAGTGCTTTGAAAAGAGTTTAAAATAAGCATAATTGTTTAAGCTCGGTAGAAACTGATTCACCCCCCCCCTCTC
This sequence comes from Picea engelmannii, assembly GCA_009831015.1. Classification (NCBI taxonomy): domain Eukaryota; kingdom Viridiplantae; phylum Streptophyta; class Pinopsida; order Pinales; family Pinaceae; genus Picea; species Picea engelmannii. The sequence continues at coordinate 298,944 of ML777191.1, forward strand.
AGCTGTCCAACATCTTTCTTATCACAGAGCTTCACAAGTCAAGTAGAATATCGCGCACTACAACAACATATATGTTGGCGGATATTGTTGGCAATTTGTTTCATGTAATATCAGTGTTGTCATTGATATCAATTGTGAATGGATGAGAGAAAAAAGGAATGTCGTGGGTCATCGATTCGCGAAGAAGAGATATGGACCTTCAATCAGAGGAATGTTGTGGGTCGTCGACTAGAGGGGACCAAAGTTCATAAATCGGGAAACGGAAGAAAGGAGGCGATCTAACTTCCAAAATCGCTAAATGCGAAGTCCTGAAGTCCGAAGAGGAGATCTGGGTCGTCGGATCATAGAAGATTGTGGATCGTTGATCTAACACAAAGTTCGGGAGTTTAGACTTTGGAGAATGGAGGAGAGCTAACTTGTGAGTTCGTCAAACGTGAATTACTAAAGTTCTTGACCCCAAGTCATAGAAAGAGGTCACATCAGCAGAGATTAAGGGAAGGAGATAGTGTCTGTAACACCCTGTTTCCCCCAGTTTGTAAAAATAACTGGACTAGCCAAGAATTGTGGCAAACTCAGAAATGTGAATATGTGATGTGAATGCACCTTGTGGAAAAGGTCGATGAATGTGAATAATATTATGAATTTATATTGCAGGATTGCTGAGAGGGGATATGCTAAAAGAGAGACCATGATGGTTGCAGAAAGGCGGTGGAAGGCACCTGGAAAGGTGGCGTTAACTTCCACCGAAAAACAATACCGTATTTGGACTTCACTGGCCCGGAGAACCAAAAGAGTCTCGTTGGCCCCGAATTAAATGTATCACAGGCTGGTAGGTAGATGACTCCTCAGGAATTTATGAGGGATGGGGAGGTGAAGCGCCCATCCGTAGAGCTGTCAGGCCTGACCAGCGCGAGGGAAATCGCGCCACACGCAACCTCGCAAGAGGATAAGGCGTGGGGGAGAAGTGATTGAGGGAAGACATGAGGGGAGAAAGAGAACTCTGGCAATATGTAGAGTGAGTTATAGCAGAGAGGAAGGAGAGTAACCTTCACTCCTGTTCACTAGAAAATAAGGACACAGTCTCACAGCATCGTGGTCTCAGCTTGGGGGTGGCTAGTGGTAAATCTGTTGGGAGTCGCTGAGCCTACGGTTGGATGGAAATGAGCACCCCTCTCAGCAGTTGCGTAACCCCTGGTGTTACTTTCTAATAAGTGTTTTGCCTTTGGCATCTTGAAATATATGTATGCTGACATTTATGATCATAAGCTGTGAAATTGTGAATGATTTCATTATAAGAATGTCTGTATGGTGTCTTGATTAGTACTGGTAGTTGTATGTTTATATGGAAAGACTATGTATGGCTTATGTTCTCATAAATCGATATTTATGTGCATACTGATCTAATTCAGACTTCACGTCTAGTTCTCGGGAGAGAGATACCCTTATATGCCTCAAATAGTACCCTAGGTAAACCTCCCCATAGAGATATCCTTCTTGAAAATCCCATCAAGAACCTGGAAAAAGGATGTGAAGGTGCAAGGCTTAAGAAATATCTGATAAGTATTGAATCAATGGACGATATCCCATCGGGAGATCGGTGGTCACTCACGACCGTCGGATCGGAAGAAGAAACTAGAGTGTTAAGCGCCTTAACCTTGAATAGGTGGTGATTGAAGGACGAGATTCCATCGGGAAATCTGTGGTCACTCATTACCGTTAGATTTGGTAGGAGAAAGTAGGATGTTAAGTGCCTTACCCCTGTGACTTTCTGTGTCTTCGTGGGTAGTGAAGAGGTCAGGACCGTAGGTCCCCAAGGTCCATGAGAGCATCCAGACCGTTGATCTTTCCACGTCCAAGGAGTCGTGGGAGTCGTGGGAGAGAACACAAGTTAGGAACCTGTCTGAGTCGTCAGATCTCAGCTGGAAAACCCGGCAGCCGTTGGATCTGTCAAGAGATACCCAAGGGTTAAACCCCCAGTGAATAGGGGAAAAATCCCCGAAATAGATCTGGACCGTCCGAGTAATGGAGGCCACGTGTCGTGAGATTTCCCGTTTCAGGAAATCAGGAATCGCGAACTCGGGAGTTCTGGTGATGAGAGATCAGGACTTTCCATGGTGGAAACCCCAATATAGATCTGGACCGTCCGATTTAAGGAGGCCACATGTCATGAGATTTCCCATTTCAGGAAATCAGGAATCGCGAAATCAGGAGTTCTGCTAATGAGAGATCGGGACTTTCCATGGTGGAAACCCTGAGATGGATCTAGACCATCCAATTTAAGGAGGACATGTGTCGTGAGATTTCCCATTTCAGGAAATCGGGAATCGCAAACACGGGAGTTATGGTGATGAGAGATCGGGACTTTCCATGGTGGAAACCACGAGACAGATCTTGACCGTCCTATTTAAGGAGGCCACGTGTCGTGAGATTTCCCATTTCGGGAAATCGGGAATCAGGAACTCGGGAGTTCTGGTGACGAGAGATTGGTACTTTCCATGGTGGAAACCCCGAGACAGATCTGGACCGTGTGATTTAAGGAGGCTACGTGTCGAGAGATTGACCACAACGAGAAACTGGGGATCAAGGATTTTGGAGTCCCGTGGTAGAGAGTTCGGACTCTCGTGATGATAAGTCCCGATGAACGGATGAGATTCTTTCAAAGGATCTCAGGGTCTATAATGATCGTTAGATGTGAGGAAGAGATGTCGACTTTAATTTGGGGCGCGAATGCGCCTTAGGGTAAGTGGCGAGCAGATCTGGATGGCCAGAGTCCACCCGCCCAGATCTATGGCTGAGGCTTCATTCCAGAGCCCCCTTTTTGTTCTGCCTTTAGCGGTGAGGGGGGGGGTCCAGAATCGAATGCACAACTCTTGAACGGTTAGGACTTATTCGTCGTGATCAATGGTGCTCAGGCGAATTCTTGACCCCCCTTGCCATTCTGCCTTTAATAAGGAGGGGGGCATCCGGAATGGTGTGACATGTGTAGTGGGACCCATCTCCTGTCATGTCACCCACCGTGTCGTGCTTCCCTCTTGCCACCTATACTCCACTCAACCATGTGACAAGGCCCGTTCCTAATGGCCATTTTCTAACCCTGTAGGGATTCGTCCCTATTGGCCAGTCACTAGCCCTGTGGGGGTTCGACTGTTGTAGAGTCGAACGATTCAACATTCATGTAGCACCGAGGCACGAAATACAAAGAGGTGCCATGATTTGTTTGACCTATGATCATGAACCGTGATCACATGGGAGAGAGAGAGAGAGAGAGCTAGCTTATGCTAGGCCTCCGTAGATATTTTGGGGGCTCTGATTCTGCAGAAATCAATGAAAAACATGATTATGGTAGTGGTTGTGTTACAAATTTGTATCAGAACATGGTAACAACACTTGGCCTACTTGGGATCAAGAACGAGCCGCGTAAGAAGATATTGTTATTTGCGTTTTCTCCTTAAGAAGAAGGATTGCATAATGAAACTGTAATCTGGAAATTTTTTTTCTGTAACCCCTCTGTTAAAATAATAACTACTCTTCTAGGAGTAGGGATGCACTGATCGTTATCATTGATAAGATCTGAGTGAAAATGATAGAGGTGGAATAAATTGTGCCATAAAGTTTCACAAGCTAGACAAGGGACATGAACTGCGTTGTCCTGTTTTAGTGTTATGATGGCTACCTACTAAAGTAGGTAGAGTCTCTTGCAATTGAGATGGCTGGATAGATAAGGATTAAGACCCAAATGAAAAACCCCTATTATATGGGTATACATGTGAAAATATGAATTATTTACTGGGTATAAATAAATATAAATATTGACTAACAACCAGCGTTTGTCTTTTCACCCAAGCGGACAATCAGCCGCGGGAATTTACAGACGCAGAAAATGGTGACTCACCAAGAGATGGGAGAAGGCTCCCACAATAGAGATGAAGAGTCTGATGAAAGAAGAGCAATAGGGACCCCTCCAGATCTAGCTGAGACTGTGAGGAGTCTCATCGTCAAATTTCAAAGATGCAAGGCCGACAATGAAAGGATGATGAAAGAACAATAAAAGCAAACTGAAATCAATGCAGTTTTACTGCAGAGCTTATCCGACCTACAACGACAAATGCAACATGAAACCAATATGCAGAAACATGGTCATATTAGTGGCCATACTTATAGGAGAACCTTAAGGAAGGTCCACCCCAGAGGTAAAGGACCAGTGCCAGACGATTCCTCTGAGAAGGAAGCTGGCGATTCAGAAGGCTCTTCCAGCAGCAGGACCATTTCCTATTCTCTAAGAAAACAGAAGAAGCAAAAGACTTCCAAGGTTCATAAATTTGAGGAATTCATAAAGGCCAAACCTCCCTCCTTTGATGGTGAGATAAAGAAGGGAGAGGAAGCAGAGGCCTGGCTACTTGGACTGAAGAAATATTTCAGAGTCCATGATTTTTTAGAGAATTTGAAGGCCCGAGTGGCCACTTTCAATCTGAATGGAAAAGATTCCCTCTGGTGGGAAGATCTTAAGAATGTGAAAGGGGTCCGTGAGGAGGACCTGTCCTGGAAACATTTTGAGAAATACTTCCAGAAGAAGTATTTTTCGGAAAAATATTTCGACGATAAGACTAAAGATTTTTATGAACTCAAACCGGGGAAACTCACTATAGAGGAATATGCCAACAGATTCCTCAACTTGTTGAGGTATGTCCCTTATGTAAAAGCAGAAAAGGAAAAGGTGAAACGCTTCATCAGCGGGCTATGCAAGGACTATCGAAATAGAATTGAGTTTGATGAGACAAAGACCTTAGAAGAAACTATTCAAAAGGCAACATATTGTTAGGAACAATATGGATGTCGAGCAGAGCCTCGTGAAGACTGGAAACAGAAGGGCGGTTCGAGATTTCAGAAAAAGGGGATCAAATCCTCAGGACTTAAGAACTACAAGAAGAATCACAGAATGAACTTCCCAGCCCAGAGTGTACTCTAGCATAACTTTCCCTCATCGGGTGGAAATAAAACTTCTGGACCTATACCAATGAAGGTGGATAACATGAAGAGAGAACCTCTGAAATATTAGGGTTGCAGAGAAGAACATCTCTTGAGAGACTATCCACACCGACAACAGAATTTTTGGAAATTTTATAACATTCAGGAAGCTACCATAGTCAATGATGTGGCAAGGAGTGTGCCACAGATTTATGCAGCCTTGGATAATAACCAAGCTGACCACCAAGCTTCAGTGGTGGAAATAGAAGGTATGATTTTCAACCATCTGGTCTCTGTTTTGATTGACCCTGGTTCACATTTGAGTTATATAAACCCTAAAGCTGTTGATAAGTGTAAACTACAACCACAAAAACAAACCAATCCATGGTTGGTACAGTTATCCACTGGCACCAAAAGAAGGGTAGCATAGGTCATACCAGCCTGCCAATTAATTATGGGTGAATTCCCCACCCAAGCAACCCTTAACATATTACCCCTGGGATCATATGATCTGTTGATTGGTATGGACCAGATAGCTGCCCATAAAGCCAGACTGGACTGTTGCCATAAAACCTTAGGATGTGTGAGAAAAGAAGGAAAAAGGATAACCCTTCAAGGGATCCGAAAAATTGTCTCGGTGAGGCAAATATCAGCCCTGCAAATGAGAAAGTATTTCCGAAAAGGATGTCCCCTATATGCAATACAGGTTTTAAAACAATCGAAGGTGATAAACCAAGCCCTGATGATCACCCTATCCTGAGAGAAATCAAAGATGTGTTTTCAGAAGAGGTACCGGGTCTACCTTCGAGAAGAGACACTGACTTCTCGATAGATCTCGCACCAGGAGCGATGTCGGTGTCTAAGACACCCTACCGGATGAGCACACCTGAGTTAGTTGAACTCAAATTGCAATTGAAAGAAATGATGGATAAGGGTTATATTCAACCCAGTGTGTCCCCATGGGGAGCACCAGTCCTGTTTGTGAAAAAGAAGGATGGCACCCTTAGACTATGTATACATTATAGACAACTCAATAAAGTAACCATAAAGAACAAGTACCCCTTTCCCAGGATCAATGATCTATTCGATCAGTTGGGAGGTGGGTCTATTTTCTCAAATATTGACTTGAGGTCGGGATACCATCAAGTCCGAATCAAGGGTGAAGACATCCATAAAACCTCTTTCCAGACACGGTATGGTCACTATGAGTTTGTGGGAGTGCCATTTGGGTTAACCAATGCCCCTGCCACTTTCATGTGCTTAATGAACGATGTACTCAGTAAATGTTTAGATAAATTTGTACTAGTTTTTATTGATGACATATTAATCTACTCTAATAATAGATAAGAGCATGAAGAGCATCTTAGACTTGTGTTGCAAGTGCTAAGAGAGCATCAGCTCTATGCCAAATTCAGCAAATGTGACTTCTTCCAGAAGCAAATACATTACTTGGGACATGTTCTGTCCAAGGAAGGGGTAGCAGTAGATCCTGCCAAGATCAGGTCTATCATGGAATGGCCTACCCCAAAGGATGTTTCAGACATCAGATCCTTTATGGGATTAGCAGGATACTATAGGAGATTTATAAAAGGATTCTCCAAGATTGGTTGTCCAATCACTGCCCTCTAGAAGAAGG
>ML777191.1:305737-333633 GCA_009831015.1 Picea engelmannii
AAAGGAAGTGTGATCTGCTATGAATCCCGAAAATTGAACGAACATGAAGTCAACTATGTGACTCATGATCTAGAACTGGCTACCATAGTGCATGCCTTGAAAATGTGGAGGCATTACCTCTTGGGAAGAAAATTTGTACTTATAACAGATCACTGTGGATTGCGATATTTGTTTGACCAACCAAATCTCAATGCCAGACAAGCTATATGGATGGCCCTCCTTAGCGAATTTGATTTTGAAATCAAACACATTAAAGGGAAAGAAAATAGGGTGGCCGATGCCCTTAGTAGAAGCATGAAAAAAATTCACCTGGCAGTGGTGAGTACCTGCGAGATAGATGTCAAGAACAGAGTCAGAAATGCACAAGAGACAGATCCCTTCGTTCAGACCGTGACCATGTACCTACAGCAAGAACCCGCTAGAGTAAAATATGAAGGCTACCAGATGATCGAAGGAGGTCTTCTCACTTACAGAGATAGACTGTACATTCCAAATTGTGACAAATTGAAGAGGTTCATTATGGATGAACTACATAAAAGACCATATACTGGTCACCCAGGATACCAGAAAATGATCACTGCCACCCAAAAACAATTTTATTGGCCTGGATTGAAGAAAGACACAGCCAAATATTTGGCCCAGTGCATAGAGTGCCAATAGATAAAAGCAGAACATCGACACCCAACAGGACTATTGCAACCTTTACCCATCCCAGAATGGAAATGGGAAACCATCTCCATGGATTTTATCACTGGATTGCCAACTTCAACCAAACAGAATGATGCCATTATGGTAGTGGTGGATAAACTGAGCAAGTCTGCTCATTTCATCCCCGTCAAATCAACTTGCAAGGTGATAGATATCGCCCGAGTATTCATGAAAGAGGTATTCAGACTGCATGGTATGCCGAAAGAGATAGTGTCTGACAGAGACACAAAATTTTATTCCAATTTTTGGAAATCACTGATGGTTGGTTCAGAGACCAAATTGTTGTTTAGCACTGCCTATCACCCTCAAACCAATGGACAGATAGAAAGTGTGAATCAAATATTAGAGGATATGTTAAGGATGCATGTAATGCATCAACCCAGGAAATGGGAAGACTACCTGCCATTCGTAGAATTTGCCTACAACAACGGCTACCAAGCATCATTAAAGATGAGTCCCTTCGAGGTCCTCTATGGTAGGCCGTGTAATACTCCATTCAATTGGAGTAATCCTATAAATAAGATTTATTTTGGACCCGACATGTTGAAAGAAATGGAACATCAAGTGACTCAGATAAAACAAAATCTAAAGGTTGCTCAGAATCGACAAAAAAGTTATGCCGACCAAAAGAGAACTCCAAGAGAGTTCAAAATGGGAGACCATGTATATCTCAGAATTAAGCCCAGAAGGAGTTCCCTGAAAATGGGAGCTTGTGCCAAGTTGGCACCCTAGTATTTTGGACCCTTTGAGGTTATATATAGAGTGGGACCTGTAGCCTATCGGCTATTACTTCCTCCCATAGTAAAAGCACATAATATTTTCCGTGTTTCATTACTGAAGAAATATGTACATGATGCTAATCATATAATTGTCTGGTCTGTGATCCAGGTGGAACCAGAGGGAGAATTTCTACCAGAACCCCAATGCATATTGGACAGAAAGGAAACCCCGCTCCGGAACCGAACCATTACACAGGTCAAGGTGTAGTGGAAACATTTTGGCCCAGATGAAGCTACATGGGAAATGGAGGATGCCATGAAATAGGCATATCTGATTTTATTTGCATATGTACATGCATGACATGTTGATATATAGAACATCGAGGACGATGTTCCTTTAAGGGGGAGGGAATTGTAACACCTTGTTTCCCCCAGTTTGTAAAAATAACTGGACTGGCCAAGAACTGTAGAAAACTCAGAAATGTGAATATGTGATGTGAATGGACCTTGTGGAAAAGGTCGATGAATGTGAATAATATTATGAATTTATATTGCAGGACTGCTAAGAGGGGATATGTTGAAAAAGAGACCACGATGGCTGCAGAAAGGTGGTGGAAGGCACCTGGAAAGGTGGCGTTAAATTCCATCGAAAAACAATACCGTATTTGGACTTCACTGGCCCGAATAACCAAAAGCGGCTCGTTGGCCCTGAATTAAATGTCTCGTAGGCTGGTAGTTAGATGGCTCCTCAGGAATTTATGAGGGATGGGGAGGTGAACCACCCATCCGTAGAGCCGTCAGGCCTAACCAGCGCGAGGGAAATCGCACCACACACAACCTTGCAAGAGGATAAGGCATGGGGGAGAAGTGATTGGGTGCAGACGCGAGGGGAGAAAGAGAACTCTGGTGATAAGCAGAGTGAGTGATAGCAGAGAGGAAGGAGAGTAACCTTTGCTCCTGGTCACTGGCAAACAGGGACGCAGTCTCACAACATCGTGGTCTCAGCTCGGGGGTGGCTAGTGGTAAATCCAATGGGAGTCGTTGAGCCTATGGTTGGGTGGAAACAAGCACCCCTCTTAGCAGTTGCGTAATCCCTGGTGTTACTTTCTGATAATTGTTTAGCCTTTGGCATCTTGAAATATATGTATGCTGACATTTATGATCATAAGCTATGAAATTGTGAATGATTTCATTATAAGAAGGTATGTATGGTTTCTTGATCAGTACTGGTAGTTATATGTTTATATGGAAAGACTACGTATGGCTTATGTTCTCATAAATCATTATTTATGTGCGTATTGATCTAATTCAGACTTCATGTCTAGTTCTCGGGAGAGTGATACCCTTATCTGCCTCAGATAGTACCCTGGGTAAACCTCCCCATAGAGATACCCTTCTCGAAAAGCCCATCAAGAACCTGGAAAAAGGACGTGAAGGCACAAGGCCTTAAGAAATCCCTGATAAGTATCGAATCGACGAACGAGATCCCATTGGGAGATCGGTGGTTACTCACGACCGTCAGATCGGAAGAAGAAACTAGAGTGTTAAGCACCTTAACTTTGAATAGGTGGTGATCGACGGACGAGATTCCATCGGGAAATCTGTGGTCACTCATGACCGTTAGATTTGGTAGGAGAAAGTAGGATGTTAAGTGCCTTACCCCTGTGAATTTTTGTGTCTTCGAGGGTAGCGAAGAGGTCGGGACCATAGGTCCCCAAGGTCCATGAGAGCATCTAGACCATTGATCTTCCCACGTCTAGGGAGTCGTGGGAGAGCACACAAGTTAGGAACCTGTCTGAGCCGTCAGATCTCGCCTGGAAAACCCGGTAGTCGTTGGATCTGTCAAGAGATACCCAAGGGTTAAACCCCCAGTGAATAGGGGTGAAAGCCCCGAAACAGATCTGGACTGTCTGAGTAATGGAGGCCATGTGTCATGAGATTTCCCATTTTGGGAAATTCGGAATCACAAACTTGGGAGTTCTGGTGATGAGAGATCGAGACTTTCCATGGTGGAAACCCTGAGATAGATCTAGACCGTCCAATTTAAGGAGGCCATGTGTAATGAGATTTCCCATTTCGGGAAATCGGGAATCGTGAACTCAGGAGTTCTGGTGATGAGAGATCGAGACTTTCCATGGTGGAAACCCTGAGATAGATCTGGACCGTCCGATTTAAGGAGGCCACGTGTCATGAGATTTCCCATTTTGGGAAATTGGGAATCGCGAACTCGGGAGTTCTGGTGATGAGAGATTAGGACTTTCCATGGTGGAAACCGAGATAGATCTGGACCGTCCGATTTAAGGAGGCCACGTGTCGTGAGATTTCCCATTTCGGGAAATCGAGAATCACGAACTCGGGAGTTCTGGTGACGAGAGATTGGGACTTTCCATGGTGGAAACCCTGAGACAAATCTAGACCGTCCGATTTAAGGAGGCTATGTGTCGAGAGATTGACCACATCGGGAAACTGGGGATCAAGGATTTGGGAGTCCCATGGTCGAGAGTTCAAACTCTCATGATGATAAGTCCCGATGAATGGAAAAGATTCGTTCCGAGGATCTCAAGGTCTATAACGACTGTCAGATGTGAGGAAGAGATGTCAACTTTAAGTTGGGGCGCGAATGCGCCTTAGGGTAAGTGGCGAGCAGATCTGGATGGCCAGAGTCCACCTGCCCAGATCTATGGCTAGGGCTTCATTTTGGAGCCCCCTTGATATTCTACCTTTAGCGGTGAGGGGGGGGTTTGGAATCGAACACACAACTCTTGAATGGTCAGTACTTATTCACCGTGATCAACGGTGCTCAGGCGAATTTCGGACCCCCCTTGCCATTCTGCCTTTAATGGGGGGGGGGTGTCTGGAATGGTGTGGCGTGTGTATTGGGACCCGTCTCCTATCACGTCGCCCATCGTGTCATGCTTCCCTCTTTCCACCTATACTCCACTCAACCACGCGACAGGGCCCGTTCCTAATGGCCATTTTCTAACCCTGTAGGGATTCGTCCCTATTGGCTAGTGACTAGCCCTGTCGGGGTTCGACGGTTGTAGAGTCGAACGATTCAACATAGCTGTAGCACCGAGGTGTGAAATAAAAAGAGGCACCATGATTTTTTTGACCTATGATCATGTCCCGCGATCACATGGGAGAGACAGAGAGAGAGCTATCTTACGCTAGGCCTCTGTAGATATTTTGGGGGCTCTGATTCTGCAGAAATCAACGAAAAACATGATTATGGTATTGGGTGTGTTACAACGTCGCTAGGCTCTACTTTGGAGATCAAGAGTTGGGAGAGTTGAGGTGACTATAGCCGAAGCACAAAGTGATGAAGCGCCTTTTTTGTTTGATGTGTGGTCACAGACAATGGTAACGTGGAGAGGAATTTGCGCCCATTAGAAGTCTATGCGGGTATAATCCAATGGTGCATATTAAATAGATAGTCTGATCGAAGGGTTGATGTTTCACTTCGTGATTTCTTGATCAGTTACGATTTAGTTATAAAAATTGAATCATTGTTGTTGGGTGTTTGATATTCATAGTGTAATGGATCATGAGTGAAGGAATAAAAGAAAAATGTTGTGATAGAGTTGGGTTGGTTGTTTTCTCTGCAAAATGATTTGAACTATATGAAATGAAAATTACAGTATGAACAGAGTGAGAAGAAATTCAGAGATGAAGAACAAAAGTGAGACAGAGAAGAAATGGTGAAAAGAGTAGAATGTACGAGAACCTAAGAGCATGAGAAGAATAGAGAAAGAGAATATGGTAAATGACATCAATTAGAGACGAGTATGAATAGACAGAAGCATAGTAGAATTGTAGAACAAAGCAAAGAAGAATTGCAGAAAAGAGAAGAAATGGTAAGCATTAACATATCTGTATTGTTGTAAGGTATTATTCAAGCAAAGTTTTATAATCAGGGTGGTAGGATGGTGCTAGGAAGGACTTTGATCCTCTGTTATTCAAGTTGATTCTTGAATACTGGGAGTTGTAGCTTCCATATAGTTGTGTCTAGAAAACAAGGTGGTAGGGTGGTTCTAGGGAAGTTGGTGATTGTATTAGTGGAAGTGGGTGCTTCCATCCAGTTGGTGTTGGAGATAATAAGAAGTAAATATGCTTCTTTCTAGTGGGTGCTATAGAAACTTGAGGGTTGGTGCTCTCCACAATTTGTAGCTTATAAAATAAGAGCTTGTAGTCTCATTTTGAGTTGGTGGTCAAAGATAGATGATGTACAAAAACATAAAAGACTGTCTATCATTCTAAGAAGAAGAGGTTTTCTCCCTTTATGGGTTTCCTCATGAATATTTGTTTGTGTGTTTATCATGTGTATGGTTGATGTTTACTATTTCTACTATTTATGTCTTGCATAATCTTAATTATCAGTTGGAGAAGAGAAACAATATTTTTATAGACATAAAATTGTTTAAGCACAGTAACAACTGATTCACCCCCCCCCCCTCTTAGTTGTCTTAGTAATTTCAGCAATTGGTATCTGAGTAGGTTCCTTTTATTTAAAGGTAGATCTGTAAGATTAAACATGACAAGTCGTGAAGGGACTTCAAGCAATAAGCCTCCTCTGTTTGATGGAACAATTTTTTCTTTCTAGAAAGTTAGAATGAGAATGTACATTATGGCCTTGGGTGCTAATGTTTGGGATGTAGTAGAGACCTGTTGTGCTAGCTTCCAAATATGAAAAGCTAGATTTTAGCTTCAATGTAAAGGCAATGAATGTTATCTTGAGTGGGCTTGCTGAAGATGAATTTGTAAAGGTGATGCATCTTGAATCTACCAAAGAGATGTGGGATAAAGTTATTAGCAGTTATTAGCCAAACTTCAGACATATAGATTGAAATTTGAACAACTAAAGATGGATGAGGATGAAATAGTTAGTAAATATTTTTTAAGAGATGAGGAGCTTGTGAATGCCATGAAGGGTCTTGGTGAGAAGATTGAAGACACACTTTTTGTTTAGAATATTTTAAGATCTTTGCCTGACAGATTTAATCCAAAAGTTTCTGCAATAGAAGAACTAAATGATCTTAAAATTATGCCTATTAATCAACTCCTAGGAACTTTGACGGCTTATGAAATGAGGAGTAAAGATAAATCCATCACTAGAGAAGAATATTTTAAAGTAGACAAGAATACTGATTCAGAATTAGATGATATTGAGGCAAAATTTGTGAGAAGGTTTAAGAAAGGATCAAGCAAATACCAAGGCAAACTGCCATTTAAATGTTTCAACTATGGAAACATAGGTCATTTTGCATCTAAGTGTCCTCACAAGAAAAAATACCATAACTCTAATGAAGAAAAGAAATACAAATTTAATAAATATAGTAAAAAGAAAAGTTTGTGTGCAAATAATGATAACTCCTCTGAAGACATAGATAACAATTCATCTTGCGAAGATAAAGTGAATGATGTTATGCTTATGGCCATAGGAGACCTTGATGATGAATACACAAGAAGTGACATGAATGATGAAGAAGTTGTGGTTGATATGAAAGGTGAACTAATCAGTGCCTTAGAAGATATTGATAGACTCAGACTTAAGAAGAGAAAACAAAAACAGTTGTTGATGCAGTTTGAAAAGAATGGTAAAGAACCAAGTGAAGATTTTGTTTTTTTAAAAGTAAAATTAGAACAAGCAAATAAAATAGAAGATATTCTGAAACAACAATTAGCAGAGAAGAAGGTGAGATGTGAAGCTCTGGAAGAAGAAGTAGTGAAAACTAGAAAAGAGTTGGAGAAGTTTCAAGCCTTGTATCACCAAAATATGTCAAGTATCAAAGCCTTAGAAGAACTGAATAGAATCCTGAGTAAGCAAAGATCTTCATTGATAAAAACTGGTCTAGGTTATGAAAGTGGTTCAAGTAGCAAACAGATAGAAAAGAAAGAATCTACTAAGATGATCAAATTTCAAGTCAGCAGACAGTCAAATTATGATCATACTCTACAAACAAAAGTTAATAAAGATGAGTTGAATTCTGAATAGGAACAAAGCCAACAAAATATAAAGAAACCAATTTCAAGAGGAAGGTCAATATTCAGGTATCAAAATTTGTTCTATGGTTACTATTATTATTGTTCTAATTTTGGTCATAAAGATGCAAATTGTGGAATTAAGTTTAGAATTATGCAACTAAGCAGGTCACAGAATGAACAACGGTTGCAACATAGAAATAAACATTTAGTGAGTAGACAACATCGTAACAATTATTTTGATCCATTGTATAATGATCCCAAATGTTACATTTGCCATAATTTTGGTCACAAAGACTTAGATTGTCACTTGAAGAATTACAAAGTTGATCCAAGAATAAATTCCTCAGTTGAAAATGTCAAAATATGGAAAAAGAAAGAAAGTAATAAATGTGGGCTAGTAATTTCTACTCAAAGACAAAATGATCCTTGGTATATTGATAGTGGATGTTCCAAACATATGACTGGAGACAAAAGTAAGTTTTTGTCTCTAAGTGAAAGAAAACCAGGGAATGTAACTTTTGGGAATGATGCACCGGGAAAAATAAAAGGTAAAGGAATGGTAAGTCTAAGTAATGAAAAAGGGAAAGCTCAATATGTGTTGTTTGTAGATGGTCTGAAACATAATCCTCTCATTGTTAGTCAAGTTTGTAACAGAGGATGTGAAGTTGTTTTCACTTCTATATATTGTAGAATACAATATTAGAATTCAAGACATTTGATTGCAAAAGGCATAAGAACAGAAAACAATGTCTATGTTTTCAAAGAAGAAAAAGAAGAATGTCACTTAAGCAAGTATGATGAAAGTTGGCGATGGCATAGGAGACTTGGACACATAAATTTTGATCATCTAATCAAACTTAGAAACAGTGGGGCAGTAAAAGATCTTCCAAATATATCAAAGCCATATGATTCTGTATGAAAACCTTTCCAAATAGAAAAACTTACTCGACACAGTTTAAATCTAATAACTTTGCATCAACAGAGAAACCTCTTCAGTTAATACATATGGATTTATGTGGACCATCAAGGAAGGAAGGTACAGGAAAACAAAATTATTTCATGTTGATTATTGATGATTATTCTAGACTCGTGTGGGTTGCCTTTCTAAAAGAAAAATCTGAAGCATTTGAAAATTTCAAAGTGTTTAATGATATGACTGAGAATCAAAGAGGAAAAAGATTGAACGCAGTAAGGTCTGATAGAGGAGAGTTTAGTTCAGGGGACTTCAAAGAGTTTTGTGATAAACATGGGATCAAAAGAGAGTATATTATTCCCAGGAATCCACAACAAAATGGAGTAGTTGAGAGGAAGAATAGATCAATTCATCATATGGAAAGATCAATGATGAATGAAAGGAATATTGCTTAGATATATTGGGTATAAGAAATTCATGCAACTGTACATATTCTTAACAAATCTCATCTCAGGCCACATAGTGACAAGACTCCTTATGAACTATGGTTTGGAATACTTACTTCAATCAAGCATTTTAAAGTCTTTGGGAGTAAGTGTTATATCAAGAATAATGATGAAAATCTTGGCAAATATGATGATAGGGCTGATGAAGGTATCTTCTTAGGGTATTCTACAAACAATAAAGGATACAGATGTTATAATAAGAGGCTGCATAAATTGGTTTATTGTATTGACATAAAATTTGATAAAAAAATCCCAGTACGAGATGTAAGCAATGTTGAATCAACAATAGAGGATATAGTTGAAGTTGAAGTTGAAGATGAATAGGTCCAAGAATAAAAAAGAGAATACCCTGAGTCAGATGAAGATACAAATACTCAGGCAAACTCAAATCAGCAGACAGAAACAAAACCACCTCTCAGAATTGTTAGAAAGAATCATCCTGAAAAACAGATAATTGGTGATATGAATAAAGGAGTATAGAAAAGAAGGCAATTGATTAAAGACTCAGAACAATCTCAAATTGCTTTCCTATCTATGATTGAACCTAAAAGGTTTGATGAAGCCAACAAACATGATGATTGGATTAGAGCTATGAATGAAGAGATTGAGAAGAACAATACTTGGGAATTTGTTCCTAGACCTACAGATAAGAAACTAATAGGTGTTAAATGGGTGTTTAAGAATAAAATGAATGAACCAGGCCAAATTGTTAGGAATAAAGCCAGATTGGTTTGTAAGGGGTATGCACAAGTTGAAGGACAATATTTTGATGAAACCTTTGCACCAGTGGAAAGATCAGAAGCCATCAGAATGTTTCTTTCCTATGCATGTCATAAGAAATTTAAAGTATATCAGATGGATGTTAAGTCAGCATTTATTAATGGAGATCTAGAAGAAGAAGTATATATGGAGAAACTTGAAGGATTTTCACTGATAGATAATCATGACTATGTCTGTAAGTTGAAAAAGGCATTATATGGAATGAAATAGGCACCACGAGCATGGCATTATAGACTGGACAAATTTCTACAGAACAAAGGGTTCAAGAAAGGTATTGTTGACAGTAATCTATACATTAAGTCTAAAGGTGATGATTTATTATTTGTTTTGGTTTATGTAAATGACATTATTTTTGGATGTACTAATAACCCTTTTGTTTAGTGGTTTTCTAATTTTATTCAAACTGAGTTTGAGATGTCCATGATAGAATAACTGTCATATTTTCTTGGTTTTCAAATCAATCAGAGTTCTGCAGGGTTATTTATCTCTCAATAAAATTATTTGAAAGAGATGTTGAAGAAGTTTCAGATCAAAGATTCCTCTCCTATTAGTACACCTATGGTAGTTGGTTGCAAGCTCAATAAATATGATATTTCACCTGATGTTGATCAAAGAACATATCGATCAATGATAGGTAGTCTTATGTACATCACAACATCTCGTCCTGATATAATGAAAGTTGTTGGAATGGTAGGTCGTTATGAGTCTTCTCCTAAACAAAGGCATTTAGTAGCTGTCAAGAGGATATTCAAATATTTCAAGGGTATTGTTGGCCCTTGGTTATGGATTAAGGAAGAAAGTGAAGAAAAAGGAAGAGAAAAGGTGAAGTACGAATTGCGCGGTAGGCACATTAACTGAGAATGGGTCGAAGTGGTTAAAGAAGAAGAAAAGAAGGAGAGAAGAAAGAGAAAATGAGTTGTTGGATAAGAAGAACAAGGAAGATGGCTCGTGGAAAACTCATAAAGTGGGAAAATACACTAACATATGCTTTGGAGCACCTCACGGGAAAGAAGGAAAGACAGGTTGGCAAAGACCTGAAAACGTGGGTCAATGTGGACCTAGGGTTTTAGACACCTAGGGTTTTGGCATTTAGGGTTTTGACACCTAGGTTTCAGCCTAAGGTTGTCTGAGAATCATTGTAATGCATAAATAAGGACCCAAATGAGAGAAGGGGGGTTGGTTGTGGGTTCGATGTTGTTCAATACTTGGTTGTTCGTTATTGGTTCTAAGTTTTTCATTGTGGGTTGAGAGAGAGCGTCTGTATTGTAAGATATTTAGCTAGGTGTGAATATCAACCCTGCAACTGGGTGCACAGGGAGGGGAGAAGAGAAGAGAAAGAGAAAGAGATATTCAAAATAAGTCTGTATATAGAACTATTTGTTTTCATATAATATCACGAAACGCAGTTCTGTTGACGTAGACCTAGGGAGAGGGTGAACCACATATATCTTGTTGTTATGTGTGATTAATGTTGTGTTCTTTTTATTTCTGTTATTCTGTTATTCCATCATTGTATTAGATCTATGATATAGTACGCGCAATAGGCTTTAAGGAGATAAAGAATAACTAGGTTGTTGTGTGTTGTTTCCTTGGATCCACTTTACATTTCCTCTGGTTGTAGACAGTCGTGTCCTGAAACCCCCTATTGCTACTTTGGGTGAGACTGCATATACTTCACAAGTGTTACTAAAAGGGCCAGTAGTTAGGGACGGTTGGTGAGTTGTTATATTTGAACCTCAGGTCTGTCCCTATGCCAAAAATTGGTTTCGTTGTTGGGACCGATATCTTCTTGGGGGAATGTCAAGGTGGTTTCCATCGAAGACAGAGATTCAAAAGAGGATAGAATAACAAGAGAAAGACTCCGTTGAAGCTCAAAAAAAGAACCCTAATATTAGTAAAGAGGATTGGTTGGGAAGGTATATCTTTATTGATATACACAAGATTTTATTTGGTTTGAGATGAGATTTAGACCACTTGTGGTTTGGGCGTTAGAACTGATCAAGAAGGTCAAGAGAGTTGAGAACGTTGTGTCAAGAGAAGTGGATCACTAGTTTGATAGCACTATTGTAGGGTACATTACCGAGTTCACTATTGACAGAGTAGATTCATATAGCCAAGCATAGAGGCATTTCTTTAAGGGACTGAGGGGAAACTTTTTACACTTTTTGAAGTCTAATATCAAGATTCTATTGCATGAGAATAACATCTTGAAGATACAGTGGTTGGTCAGATCAAAAATCTAATTTTCAAGAACTCAGACAACGACAATGACACAGAGGTTGGACATATGCGCAGTGGGAGAATCTTCAGAGAAGTTCCTCTGGTGAACCTGTTTGAGTAGAACCACGAACCACTGGTATAGGAAAAAGGGTTTTACAGTGGATAAGAAGAAGATTTATTGAACGAAGAACAAACAAGATCCATTGGAGAAGAGGAAGGGAAGACTAAAGAACCTCGCCGAGAAGAATCAGAAACTTTAGGAACTGCGTTAACTGTTGAAGTAAGTACTATTACAACTCTTGTTGTTCTTGCAGCATTAAGTAACCAGAGTAGTCAGACTTATCAGAGCACTCATAGCATTGTTACCAACACTTCAGTACATAATCAGTCAAGAAACCTAGGAAGATCTATGGTAGATGAAATGAGGCTACCTGTCTTTATAGGAGATGGATCTAAAGATCTTGATTAACACTACTTCTTGTGCGAAGTTATATAGAGTATTAAGCAAGTTAATGATGAAGCAATTAATTGAACTCAGTTTAGTACCACCTTGAGAGACCGCGTACTGAGTTGGTACAAGAAGTTTGTTAATGGAGTTGCACAACCTAAACCACTGAATGACATCGAGAATGCGTTGAGTGTAGAATTCAAGAAACCCAAGTCGGAGTCACAGTGCATTAAAGAACTAAAATAAATCAAGCAGAGAGTATCCAAACATGTTTGGGAGTTTGATCAGAGGTTTAAGACCTTGACATGACGATTGATTTTTCATATTCCAAATGAGAAGAATAAGGAATGGTTCATTACTGCCCTCTTACCACCCATCAAATTTCGTCTGATGCAATAGTAGTTTGCCTCATAGGCTGAGGCATTGGAGATCGCCATGAAACTAGAATCAACCCCTATAGGAGAATCTAGCTCAAATATTAGTCAAATTTTGAATCAGCTAAATAGCTTATCTCTACAGGTCGAAGATATGAAGAAAGACAAGGAAAAATATAAAAGAGAGGACATCTAGTGTATCAGATGAAAATCAGAAGGCCATGATAAGGATAATTGTCCCCTATTTCATGAATACTTGGCCTCTAGAGCTCTAAGCCCTTTGGAGAAGATTACTCTACCCTGGTGCAAGGTATGTAGAAATAGACATCACCCTGGTGAATGTTATTACATGAAAAAATATGTCCAGACACCTACCAACCTTTACTGAACATTATGTAAATTTGTGGGGCATGATGAGAAGGATTGTAGGGCTTATGACCTCTTGCATGAAAGGTTAAGAGATACATATAGGATTCAAGTAAAAGTACAGCAGGAGGGAAATGCTACGCAGTTTAACTCTCCAAGAAGAGGAAACTTCAACCCTCGTGGTGGATTCATAGCAAGAGGAAGAGGAGGAGGCATGGGTCAAGGTTGAGGTTAGATCATTTGTTATAACTAAGCACAGTCATGACACTTGGAAAGGGACTTCCATAACCCTTGTACCACTTCCAGCTACTGCAACTCACTTGAGCATGTTATTGAAGATTGTCCTATGTTGTTAGCCAAACTTCAGGAGAGACGAGGAGGAAACTAACAAGTACAACTAATCTTAGCAGAACCTCGTGTAGAGGATCCTAGAGTCATTGTTATCACTAGAGGAGGTGCTGCTACAGGAGAAGACAGAGTGACCCCAGGAAAGACTACAGAAGAATCAAGGGTCAGAAGAGCTGCAGAGAATACAAAAGTGTTTGATCCGAGGGAAGAAATGCAGATGTTTGAAGAGGACAAAAGAGAGTTTGGAAGATATCAGGCTTCTTCATCAAAGACACAACTAGAAGTGAGAGAATGTGGAATGCCTTTGGAATTTGATCAGTCTACTTCGCCTGGAAAAGGAAAAAAGGTAAGAAAGTTTATGTAATTCTTATGTACTTGCATTAACTTGATTAAGGATGAAAGAGATGTACAAGAACTACAAAATTTGATAAGACAGTATGAGATAGGTAGGATATCTCCCCTGCTGAATAAATTAGTACATCAAGTATCCAGAAAGAGAAGGACAAATAAGGAGTTACACCTTAATGCTCATATTGGATATTATGACATAGATTATGTGGCCCTCAACTTAGGGTCAGAATTCAATGTGATGATGACGCAGACCTAGGCACTGATGGGAAAACCTAAGTTAATTTACTCCCATATCAAGCTTAGGATGGATAATCAATAGGCAGTAAGCCCCTTTGGAAGACTGGAGCATGTCCTTGTGGACATCGATGGGGTAAGGATGTTTGCGGACTTTGAGGTGATTGAGATAGTTGATGATAGTTGTCCTTATCATGTGTTGTTATGAATTGATTGGGCTTTCAACAATTCCACTGTCGTTAACTTAAAGAAAATAAGAATGAAATTTGAAGGTAATGACCTTAGGTTCATTGCACCTCTTGATCCTAATGAAGGTCATAGATACACAGAACCCATTAGAGAAGAACACCGTGCATACAAGCTAGAGAATATCTATAAATTGACAACAAGAAAATAAGATTACATTAATCCTACAACAGATGGGAATTTAAGCTGGAGAAGTGACAGCGCATGCTCATCAGACTCGGAAGAAGCACTGGAGAACTAGAAGAACAAAATGTATGAATTTTTCGCATGGAGATGTGCTAAATTAACCAAGGAAGTTCACTGGATTGGCACTGAAGTAAGTAATTTCCCCACATTTGTTGGTTTAAATTATTTAGAAACTTTATTATTGGAATTTGAAGAAATTGTACCAGTACAAAAGAGGTTGTTGGCACTGAATGAGGCCTTGAAAGCAATGCCAGCAAGATGGTGTGGGATACACAAAAACAACATCATGGAATGGGTGCAATGTCTCACTTTAATGACAGTGTGATTTTCAGAACAAGTAGAAGGGTGTGAATTTTGATACACAGGTCAAAGATGTCTGAAGGACCATGTGTGAAGTTGTGAGGAGGCCTAGAGAAACATTCCTTAGGAACAGTTGGTGCATAACTTCATCAACACTTTGGACACAACACCTATTAATTGGTATCTTCAAGAAGAACTGCGCCTCACTACTGTAGATTGGTACTATATGACTCAAAAATTTGTAGCTACATTTTTATTTGAAAGTCAGTACCCCTCAATAGATGAATCTCTACAAGTTATAAGAAATAAATTCTTTGAGGAGGCACCTAACCTCCCTATTGAGTAAGAAGAGGATGAATGGACCCCACCTCTTCAAAAATTGCAAGGTTGTTACAATATCAATGCTGATGAAGAGGATGATCCTAGGAATGTGAATATCGATAAAACAAAGGGATAGAGAGACAAAGAAGGACTAGGAGTTGAACTACCTTTCATTGGACAGCCAATCAAAATCAATAAAGTTGATATTGGAACCGAGCAAGCACCTAAGCTCGCAAACGTGAGAGATTATTGGGATGTAGCCACTATTGATGAGATCAAAGAACTAATGCATGAATATCAGGACTTGTTTCCAACCAAGTTTACTAACATGAAGGGCATTAAAGGGCCCATGGGAGAAATGAATATCCCCTTGAAATCAGATGCAAGGTCAGTCAAGCAGAGACCCTACAGATTGAATCCCAAATATAAGAAAAAAGTGAAGATTGAATTAGACAGAATGTTGGAAGCAGGAATCATAGAACCTGTTGAAGAGTCAGAATAGATTAGCCCTATGGTGGTCCAATATAAGAAGATAGGAGAGATTAGAATCTATGTTGACTTGAGGAAACTGAACAATGCATGCTTGCATGATCCATTCCCTACACCATGTACTGATGAACTGTTAGATAATGTGAGAGGGGAGGATGCTTACTCCTTCATAGATGGATTTTCAGGTTATCACGAGATCAGGATTGCTAAGGAAGATCGACATAAGACCACATTTGCAATAGAATGGGGTTCCTTCTAGTACATAATGATTCCTTTCGGATTGAAGAATTGACCAGCCATATTTTCTAGGGTGGTGGTTGAAGCACTCAAAGAATTTTTACATAAATTTTTGGAAGCATATTTTGATGATTGGACTGTTTTTAGCTTATTGCAAAATCATATTGAATGTTTAATATTAATGTTGGATAAGTTCAGGCAATGTCATATTTCCCTGAACTTGAAGAAGTGCATCTTATTTTTACCCTTTGGAGTGTTGTTGGGCCATATTGTGTGTAAGAAAGGGTTGATGGTAGATCCTTCCAAGATTTCCATCAACATTGATCTACCTCCTCCTACTTCAGTTAGACAGTTGTGCACTATGCTGGGACATACTGGATACTACATAAAGGTCATCAAGAGCTATGCATATATGAAAACACCCATGGAGAATATTTTAGATAAATATTGTTAGTTTCAATGGTCAGAGGAATGTCAGCAGAGCTTCGACACACTGAAACAAAAAATGGTCACTGTGCCTATTCTGGTTTTCGCAGATTGGAGTAAGCAATTCCATGGTGATGTTAATTATTCATCTATTGAATTAGGAGCAATGTTAGCACAACCAGGAGCAAGAGATATTGACCATCTTTTAGCCTTTTCTAGAAGGAATATTTCTACAACTAAGATAAATTACACTATCACTGAAAGAGAAGGTTTAGCCATGGTGTACGCGCTGTAGAAGTTTCGTCACTACTTGTTAAGAGGACATTTTAAGATGTTCATTGGTCACTCTATGTTGAAATACCTATTCAAAAAGATAGTGTTGGGGGGAACAATATGTAGATGGCTATTTTTATTCTAGGAATGCGATTTTGAGATTGTGGTCAAGCCAGGGAGAATGAACAAGGGACCTGACCATTTGTCCAGGTTAGAACATGGAGAGGAACCTACCAGTCTGGAGGATACACTATCAGATGCATAGTTGCTGGCCATCAGAAAGGTTGATGATCACTTAGCCACGATAGTCCAGTTTCTATCAACAGGAATGGCACCTCGCAAATATATAATCATTCAAAAGAAAGAACTGGTAATTCGTGCTACAATTTTTTTACTTATAGTTGGACATCTTTATAAGATGGGACATGATGAGATCCTGAGGAGATGTGTTATGGAGGCAGAGAGGCCACTGATTCTAGAAGAAGCACATGAAGGCATCGCAGGAGGACACTATGCAAGGAAAGAAATAGCACAGAAGGTTCTTAGAGATGGCCTCTGGTGGCCTACTTTACATAAAGATGCAAAGGAATACTACAGATCCTATGATGTATACCAAAGAGTTGGGAAACCTTCTAGAAGAGATGAGATTCCTTTAGCACCTCAGCTAAATTTACAGGCATATGAGAAATGGGCAATTGATTTCGTGGGACCTATCACCCCACCAAGGAAGCGCGCGGGAGCGAGGTATATTATCACATCAACAGAGTATTTGACAAGATGGGCAGAAGCAAGAGAAGTTAAGGACTATAGTGCAACTACAATTGAACAATTCATATTTGATGATATCATACCTAGGTTTGGATGCCCGAAGACCCTTATGAGCGATCAAGGTACACAATTATCAATAAGACTATTGAAGCCTTGACCCAAAAATTTGAAGTTCATCATCATAAAAGTACACCATACCACCCACAAGAGAATGGAACAGTCAAAGCTTTCAATAAGATATTGGAGACAACGTTGATGAATATTTGCAGTGTAAACAAGGATGATTGGGATTTGAGAGTACCAACAGTTCTGTGGGCCTATAGAACCACTTGCAAGAAGCTGACAATGCAGACTCCCTTTAAGCTAGTCTATGGCCTAGAAGCAGTCGTACCTATGGAATATTTGGTTCCTATTCTAGGAATTGCATCATTTACAGATATGGATGACACAAGCATTGTGCAAGGCAGGCTTGTGCATTTGGTGGAACTGGAGGAATATGGACTCATTGTAGGATTTCACCAGCAGGTACAAAAGGAACGAGAAAAGTCTTACCATCACAGACACATAAAGGAGAAAGCATTTAAGCAAGGAGATATGGTATTGGTATACGAAGAAAAGTTCATGAAGCATCCAGGGAATTTCAAGACACATTGGCTTGGGCCATATGAGGTTGCCTATGTTATAGAAGAAGGAGTTGTGCAGTTGAATACTCTGAATGGAGAATGGAAGGAAGGTTTGGTGAATGGGAGACGGTTGAAATTGTATTATGACAACCAGTTGCCTCGTAGCTCTCAGAAAAAGCATAAGAAGAAGGGTCTAGGTACCAAGTGCAGTTGAAACTGGGTACCAGACACAAAAAATATAGTTTGCACAAGGAATGGAGGAACAAAGAAGAGAGATCAGGCTGCTTTGTCTAGTCTGAACTCGAAGTAAAAAAAAAGGTTCAGACCTGTAGTCCCTCAGGACGAGTCACATGTGAGTGTTTGTTATAAGCCTAATTTGCACCCAGCATGCATACCTAGCCTCATGCCCTGGCCCTACTATTTTCCATTTTCTTGATCCAAGCTCTTCTAAAAATCCCTCTTTTTTGAGCCACAGGCACCCTGGACTTCTACATACCACATATCCCCACATCCATACGCCTGCAGGCCTTCTACAACCCATGTATACTAGAAAAAGAATGAAAAATGGAAAGTTGTAGACAGGAAACAAAGTTTCTGGAAATTGCTAAAACCGTTTGACTACCTATGGCCAGTCATTCAACCAGATAAATACCTATAAAAGAAGGGGTATGGGTCCCATTTGAGAAGAAAAAGAAGAAGAGTATAGAAACTCTGCCCAAATTTATCCCCCCTTTGCCCCAATTTCCTTCAATTGTATTGTGAGGTTGAATAGTTGTGCATTGTGAAGAGGAGCCCAGGACGAGGTTCGAGGAGCAGTGTCGGACACATATTGTAAGTTTACTCTTGTGAAGATTAATACAAAAAAGAATACTTTTTTCGTCCCACCATATCAGAATTGGTGACTCCATTGGGGAGTCTCTAGGGTTCTTTAGGGACTTTTTATTGGGTATTTTGAAATTGGTTTTACTGCCTTTTTTGAGTTTCTACAAGAGTCTGAGTGTTAAGGGATTTTGGTTTTCAATACCAGTACTGCCTTCCTTACTTACCAAACTATTTTTTTATTTTTTTTTTGAAAAACTCAAAGTCATATGTGCCCTACCTTTATTTAGCCCATGTGTGTACGCATGTTGTTGAAGTGTTAGCTGCGTGTATGAAAATCCAGAAGATCCTTCTCAGGAAGAGGAAGTCATCCTCTCCCCTGTCAGAAGTGATCCTTCTCAGGGGTCTTCTGGATCATTTCCTGGTCTCTATGTGTATTCGGTACTTAGGTAAGACCTTAGGTTAGCTTTGTTTTCCTAAATATTTCTTGCCTCTTCTTTGTCAAAGTAGGTTTTTTCACCTTTAAGGGGTTCTGGTTTTCAATACCAGTACTCCATGCCTAAGCTTAGATGCTTGTCTTTCTTTTTTGAGGAAAAACAGAGGCACACACGACCTGTAGTGGGCCTGCATGCATGCATATGTGCCCTGCCCTTGGACAGCCCGCATGCATACACTAGCTATTGAAGTGACAATTGTGTGTCTCTCTAGAATTTTTTTTTGAAGAGGCAGTCATCCTCTTTCCTGTCAATAGTCATTTTTTCATGGATTTTCTTGTCTGATTATAGTCTCTATCATAGCAATTTTAGCCTAGTTTGGACTCCAGGATATCTTTCTTTTTCATTAAAATATTTATTCTGTTTCTTAGCTTTTTTAACTTATTTTTAGCTTGAAATTTTGAGAAAAATGAGGTGCATCCATCAGTTTCTTTTAGAATATTTTGTTACTTCTTCTTTGATTGGAAGAAAATATAAAAAAATATATATCTTGTTAGTTCTCTTTATTTCTTGGCATTTGCTTTGCATTGTTATTTGAAAAAGAAAAAGAAATTAGCATAGTGTTGTGTTTTCTTCTCATCTTAAAAGCATTTCAAAAGAAAAATAAGAAAGATGATCCTTCTTTGCTAGTGTTCTTATCATTTCTTTTTTCTGTAAGAGTCTTAACAACATCAATTGCACTACCACACCTTTTGAGTAAATCAAGCCTTAAAAAGAACACTGATTAAAAATAAGTAGACTTTTATGTTTGTAGGGTCCATCAACTAGTTTAGGGTTAGGGTCTTGAATTAGGTTGGAGAGGAAACTCTTCAAGGCCGTTAAAACAAACATACGAGTCTTTTCTAAGGAGTGTAGAAGTCCAGTGATGTGGAAATTATCTTGGACCCCCTCTAACATAGGGGATAAGAATGAGGTCTCATGCAGAAAGGTAGCAGAGATAACCCCTCCAAAGTCAGACCAAGCATAGTGGGGAACGCATATAGAGGACATGTCTTGGGATTCTTTTGATTGAATTTTCCATGGAGCTTCATGGGTCTCGAATCCATTCGAGGTCCTCATTCGTATTATGAAACACTTTCCTTCGATACCCTTTATAGGTTTTGGTATTGATACCCTACTCATTGCGGTCCACCCGACTGTCGAATGTACCTGCCTGGTGATTGTTCACAAGCTGGAAACCTAGTTGCCTTTATTTTAGGGACTTGGACAGGTGACCGTGGGGGTATACCATGGTACCTAGGGAAGAAATCGGGCCACACTTTTCAGAGTATACCCTGAGGGTGCTTACGTATTCAAGTTTCACTTGCACCGGTAAGTTTCTCTAGTGTTGGTTGGTGTAACTATTCTTCCAACTAGTTAGTCGTTTGCTTGATTTTCCTTTAGGAACTTTTAGTGTGTGCTCTGTGCTCCCTAGTTTTCCATAGTGAGTTAGTCAGTCGTGGCTTTGGGTCTCTAACCTAGGGTGGTAGACCACCCACTCCGCTAGTTGAGAGGACTTTTCAATCTTCTGCTTAGAAACGTGGAGCCGCCTCTTTATAGGTGTTGTTTTGATAACATTGGGTCTTCAGAGTCAATGTGTGAGACTTTTACAGATTCGAACGATCCCACAAGGGGAGAACCTATGCATAAGATCTTCATGGATAAAGTCCCTTATGATACCAACCAATCAATCCCTTCACAAGGGGATTCTTGTGCTTTTCCCTTCTTCGAAAACATTGGTGTCCCTTTGATGGCCACTTTGTACATTCCTGGGTTGAATGTGGGATTACTGGTTTGGTTGGGTACCATTCCAAATGTCCTGAATTCTCTTAACACTTCTAAGTTAAGCACCTTAATTCATGGGCACCCTATTGATGTTTCTTTGTCAGCAAAGTCTTCTCCTCCTCCTTCTCCTGCCTCTGGTGAAAGTATAGTTACTAGTAACTAGAAGTCTAAACGAAATAGAAAGAGGAAGAATAGGAAGAAGAAATCACCAACCTCTGCGAGTCATGTTGGAGATAGGTTGACAATCTCTACAAGTCACGTTGAGCACCAACACCTAGCCTCTGCAAGTTATGCTGGAGGCAGACACCCACCCTTTGCAATTCAGGTTGGGGGAAAGAGTCTAGTCACTGGTAGTCATACTAGTAATAGGTTTGTAGCCTATGCAATTCATGTTATCAACTCATCACTAATCTCTCCAAGTCATGTTGGATATGTGCAACCAACCACTGCTAGTCATGCCAGGGGCATTGATTCTATTGAGAAACCCAGACGAATAGGATGTAAACCTATGTTCCCTTGTAAGATTTGCAAAGGAAATCACCTTACTCATTTGTGCCCTAGCCTTCCAGAGGTATGAAGATTATGGTCCCTTTCTGCAAGCTCTTCTGATTCTGAGTCTTTTGAGGTTTCCTTGCAATATTTTTAGCCATTGGTTGAGAATGTGGTCATGCTGATGTAGTCATCGGTTGATCCCAATCCTCTTTTGAGGGGTGAGGTGCCTTTAGACCATGTAGTCTTGCAGCCTATGCAATAATTGGTTGAGAAAGTGGTCATGCCCTCGCAATCTTTGGTTGATCCCACTCTTCTCTTGGAGAGTGTCTAGTCTACCAAAGTGGTCATGCTGATGCCATCTTTGGCTGATCCCACTCCTCTCTTGAGGAGTGAAGTGTCAACTGACTATGTTTTTAGCATTTCCAGTTCCGTACTTTCAGAACAAGTGGGCATTCCGTTTTCTCTGAGCACACCCCCTCCAAGCCCTAGGATGTTTTCCTTTGATTGGAATGATCTTGTTGAGCCTCATCTTCCTTCTTATGCACATTTTCAAGTAATCTTTGAAGTTGACTCAACAAACATCTATCGATGTATTGCGGATGAAGGATCCTCTGCAATTATTTTATCCTCCTTGGTTTAGAAAGTCTTGGGATCTCTCGAGATTGTATATGCTTCGCATGAGCTGTTAGTTTTTGATAGACGTCCTAGTGAATATTTGGGGGTTCTTCCTTAGTTTCCTATCTTGTTAGGTGGGAATATTGTCCGTGTCGATGTTATAGTGGTGCAAGGCCCGTTAGATTTCAATATTCTTCTCGGGCGTGATTATGTATATGCTATGAACGTTGTGGTATCTACGCTCTTCTGAGTGATGCATTTCCCTCACAATGGAAACATTGTCACTATTGACCAGCTGGCATCTGATACTCGTCATCCTAATTCAACGTTAGTTCAGGCTGTCCCTTTATATGTTCCTAGTGTTCATGTAGACTCCACCCCACCACGGGTTAATTATGTGGCGTCTTATCCTCAATGTTCAATTGATTCTGAGCAGGAACATGTGCAATCATGTTTTCCTTCTCGAGACTTGGTCTCAACAGTTTAATATTTGGTTTATCCAATGGGGGCATGGGAGCCCTTACTTCCCCCTCTTGGTCCAAGTGATCTTGAGTCTCCTTTTGAATCTAATATCGTTGTTGGTAGATCCTCAAGCCCTCATGCTTGTGATTATTTGTTGATAGACTCTACCAGTCCTGACCAGAGCCTCCATCGTCATATGGAATATGGTCAGTTTACTTCACCCTTTGGGACTGTCAACCCTTGCTTACGTGATTTCTCAGATTTTGAATTGCCTTCAAATGAGGATATCCTTGAAGCCATGACTACAGATTCTATACCATGGGAAGACTTGCACTGTGGTTTGTGTTTTCTTCCCTTTTGGGAGATTTTCCAAGTTGACTATCAAAGGGACTCTTGGTTTGAGCCTAACAGTGGGCTCTACCCGAACTACTTGAGTCGAAGCCCCCATGGGTCTTCTTTTAAGCCCTTTTCAGACCCTTTAAAACATTAAAAGATTGTCAAGTGATCTTGTTGTCTTTCACACTCGTTAAACTGAAATTTGAAGGCATGTATTTCCGGTAGTAGTTTACCCCATTTTCGGTTCGAATGGTCAACTGAACGAACAAACGTATACTCTAGGAACTTCATTTCTCTAGAAGAGTATCCTCAGATATGATTTTAACCCTTTTTCGGGCTCGAGGGACTAAATTTACGAAAAAGGAACCCCCACGGAGTCCATAGTTAAGCTCTTTTCAGTTAAGCCCTAATATTGGCTCATTACCCCTTAATTGGGGCATATTATATTAGTAATGTTGTTTTATTTATGTCATCTTTAGGCCATTAGTTGTAATTATACCTCCTAGTCTCCTATATATACCAAGGAGACATTTTCATTTTGAATCATCTTGTACTTGAACATTTAAGTGGGGTAAAAGGAGGTTCCCCCCTATAAGAGGCTTATTATCTAAAATTATCTCTTTTTCAAGGCGTTGAGTACTTTTTCTGAGGTTTTTCTATGCTATATTGATATTTGGTTCTTAACATATGGTATCAGAGCTCAAGGTCTTGGGGTTTCGTTGCTACATCTGAGATACCTTGGAATTTTCGCTATAAATGTTTTTCTACAATGTTTCAGAAGGAATGGATTGGAGGATATTTAGTACACGGATCAAGGTACGTTGGGTTAAAAATTCAGCTCCTGAGGCCTTATAATTTTGGACATACAACCTATACAAGATAGAGCTCTGGAATCATCCTGAACTGAGTCATTGTGGAATTTTCGCTATAAAACTTTTTTTGTAACGTTTCAAACCCTAAACTCTAGAGGCTATTTACAGAAATTAGTAAGGTATAGGTGGTAAAAATTTAAGATTCTGGGTCATCTTAAATTTGTATATACACCCTGTGTAAGATAGGGTATCTGACTAGTCCTATTGACTAGTCTCAAGAAGGTGTTCCAGGTAAAAAAATCATAGCTTATTCCTAGAGTATCCAAATTGAGTGGGACTAGTTTCATTGGATCTTGGACAGTCTATAGTATTTCTGGTGCAAGTTTCAGAATTTTATATGAATTATTTTGTGTGGGGAACACTATACAAGTGAGATCTCCTGGAAAGGACAAAAATCGACAAGTTGTGGGGAAGTTACCGTAAATTCCACTTGGAACATCCAATTTTGATCAGAACTGTGGCATTGCAGAGAAGAAATATCATAGAACTATATAAAAGAAAGTTTCATACCTAGAAGGGTCGAAACTTGGGAGATACAACAGAAGAAATATTGTCTAGCAGAACCACCTCAAAATCAAGGTTCAAAAGTGATACTTGGCCAACATGC
Organism: Picea engelmannii; assembly: GCA_009831015.1. Taxonomy (NCBI): domain Eukaryota; kingdom Viridiplantae; phylum Streptophyta; class Pinopsida; order Pinales; family Pinaceae; genus Picea; species Picea engelmannii. Next base: position 330,017 of record ML777191.1, read on the forward strand.
CACCAAAAAAGGGAACTTCTACACCAAATAAGCCTCCAGAAAATCCTACTTGGACTCTTGATGAAGGTGAATAAATGCGTAGGGACATAAATGAACTACAAAAGAAGATGGATTCAATGGAATCTAAGTTGGATACTAATATGGATTATGTTAGCGATCAAAATGGACTGGTTTTTGAGAGCATTTTTATCTCTCTCTCCCTCTATTTCAACCATTTTTCTTATTAGCCTTTGGCAAGTGTCTTATCCATATTGTTTCTTTATCATCTCTCATTGGTCATGTTTTCTCCAAGCCTTTGTTATTCAGTCTTCAACCTACATTTCACAAATACATCTTGTCAAAATTTCTTAATTGATACATAGCCTAAACTATAGTTTTTGCCTTTTTGTGTTTAGATTTTTGTGGCGTGTGCAAAGTGACCTAAAGATTTAATCATGCCCTATGTCCTAGTCTACTCATATGTTAAGCTTTATATGTATTTGTAATATGTTTTTACCTAACATTTGTTTCTAAACAAATTTAAAGCTAACTCTCGGGCTTATGTTTTTTCCAATAGTTGGGCTTATGTTTTTATTTTAAAACCAAAAGATTGGGGGCACACAAACCATGGCACAAGGCCAAGCCATGAGTTAACTCATAATACTGATTCATATGCCATGTCGATAGGTCAAGCCAAGCCATGCAATATACAATGCAACATTCAAACCTAGCGTTGAGTTCCATGTCCTGTCCACACCTATCGTTATATCAATATAAGTCTTAGTGTATTTTAAAAAAAGAACTGTAAGATACAGAATCCCAATACATGAAGAATTGAATCTCTTCAATAAATAAAACACATAGTCAAAATGCCAGATGCCAAATAACAGGCAGAGAAGACATGTGCAACATCTGATGAGTACAACTGTGTGTTGAAGTTTATGATAAATCAAAGGTATCTATTGCATGCAAATCAGGCCACGAGACATAAACCCTTATGCCAAGATCAAGAGTCAAGTGCCAGCTTGGAAAATACATGCGCAGGTGTCCTGTGGTGAAATATATGCATGGTTCGAATATTTGACAGGTTGATGGAATATGGCCACGAGCAAAGAGACATGAACATGTAGATTTGCACCAAGAATTCGTTGTCGCTCAGATGAATTACATCCAACGCTCAAGTGGTTTCAAATATGCCATTGATTATCATCTAGTGGAAAATGCAGATGAGTGTATGGTAATCAACAATAAATCCATGTATGGCATTTGTGTCCAGGGCTCTTGATCTTCTAAAAGTAGTTTTCTCTACTGTTTCATGTGGTCAATAAATTGCCAAAATACAATAGATAAGAAGCAAAGGAATTTTCTGCCAAATGATGAGATGCTCAAATTGATGACTTGTTGGGTCGAGTTTGGTTCCGCTCAGCCCTTTAAGGGCACCTGGATCATGGGTTTCCTCCACATGACAATTTATACACTTAGGACAGCACCACAATAGTGCAACTATGTTTGCCTTGAAGGGGGAAACACTGCAGGAGTATTGGTGGTGCTTCGAGAGGGCTCTTGACTGGGGTCCCAGCGATGGCCCTGATCTGATTTTTTATGATGGTGGCAACATTGTCCTTCTTATTCATGATGGAGTGAAGGCCGAGAAAGAGTTTCCAAGACTGGGAAGGTGCCGGATCCGGCCTCTACCACCAATGTGGATTTTCAGATTGTGTTGGCATTGATCAACGAAAGCCTCAAGGTTATGCAGGTCAAGGATAGTCTTTGTAGATTTATAATTTTAATTTGACAGAAGAAATTGGAGTTGATGCACTTAAGATTAACTTCTATTGTCCTCGCGGGATGCCTGAGCGCAAGATGAGTGCTGCAGTTGGTAAAGACTGTGCATTATTGGAGGAGGTTTGTGGTTGAGTAAATGAGAAAGCAACAGTCCCAGTTTGGGCAAAGATAACTCCAAACGTTATATATTTTGTTGAGCTAGCGAGAGTGGCATTAAGGTCAGGAAGTGAAGAAATTTCAGTTACTAACACAATTATGAGTGTAATGGGAATCAATCTTGACACATTAGGGCCTGAACCTTGTGTGGAGGGTTATTCAACCCCTGGTGGATATTCTTCAAGGTTGTGCATCTGATTCTTCTTGAAAAAGTAATGTTTATTGTGCAGATGATGAAGTTTGAGTTTCCTGATCTAGATTTATTACTTTCTGGCATAGGAGGAGTTGAAAATGGAGGTCATGCTACTGAGTTTATACTGCTTGGAGAAAACACTATTCAGATATGCATAGCGGTCATGATGCATGGTTATGGCATAGTGGTCATGATGCATGGTTATGGCATAGTGGTAATGATGCATGGTTATGGACATGTTAAGAAATTCTGCTCTGAGCTCAAGGAATTTATGGTGAAGCATAATTTTGCATCTATTAAAGATTTCCATGGGATATCTCTACAATATTTCACAACCCATACAGATTTGGTTCGCCGTCAGCAAGAAGCTATTCAACAGAGGAAAGATATTCTAAAAGCTATCCAAAGACAGAGCTTTCACCAGTGAAAAAGGAAAAATTATAGCTAAGGCGAAATAGCTGGTGAAACCTGAGATGGCCAGAAAAAGAATGAATTTTTCCCAGATCGAAGTTTTATTATCTTACAAAGCACGAAGATGATTTATAAGTCAAAGTTATAATTAAGAGGATCTGCTTCAAAGTGTTGTTCCAGTTTTTGAGGTGCCAGCAAGATGAAAGAGATAAAGTTTGTTACCTATTTATGGAAAAAATGACTTGTCTTTCCAGGTGGCATTTTTTTGACCTTATCTTTCATCCTTTGAAGATTTTTTGCCTTGTCATCACATTGAAGGATGTTTAATACTATTGCAGCTATCGAAGACTTCAGTTTAGATATGGTTTTATTTCCTTTAATAAAGGATCTGTTCCTTTAGAGTTTACAATTAGTTTTATGTTATGTTATTTTTAGTATCCTAGATCCCTTTTCATAGGATCTGATCTGTACATTGTAAAGCTATAAAGATAAAGACAATAGATGAACCAAGGGGGAGGTTCAATCCTGGATATATTTGGCTCATGTACTAAGACTCTTATCTTGATATGAATCACAATCTTCTTTTGCTATCCATTTCAGATTTGTTCATGTGTTGCATTACTCTGTATTTTAATTCAGTTTAGCTCAGCTTCTAAGAATTGTTATCTTCTTATTAAGCTCATGAATTTGAATTAAAGGATCTCTTACTATCTTGTATGACCCTGCATGTTAATGTACTTGGTTATCTAGGTTAGTATTCTTCATACCCTATTCCAATTACTCTATCTGATTATTGATTTCTAAAAGCACTATCTCATTCAAATGCATGATTAGTTGTTCTTCTCATTAGTCACTGAGTTATCCCATTGATACAAGCATACATTTTATTTCATTTATTAATTTACCAAGAATCTTTAGCCTACAACCCTAAAGAGTTTCTTGGAGTGATAATAGATTCAATGGAAGCTAAGTTGGATACTAAGATGGATGGTTTAAAAGGGGAGATCATGGAAGTATTGAAAAATTTCGTAACAGAGAAGACACCTGAAAGTGAAAATGCATCCCATGAAATTCATGATGAGGACACAAGGAA
>ML777191.1:337157-357919 GCA_009831015.1 Picea engelmannii
GAGTACACCCAGTTTTCCATGTTTCATGCTTAAAGAAGGTTATAGACGACAAGATCCCAATTCAAACTATATTGCCAGAACTTGATGAGGAAGGAAAAATCATATTGGAGCCTGAAGCCATCACTGACACAAGAATTCGCCAGTTGAGGAATAGATCATTTTCAGAGTATCTCATTAAATGGAGGAAACTACCGACTGAAGATTCCACTTGGGAAGATGAGTCTTTTATGCAGAAGCATCCAAAGTTACTCAAGCATTGTGGACAACACTTGTCTCAAGGGGAGGGGAATGTTAAGCCCTAATATTGGCTCATTACCCCTTAATTGGGGCATACTATATTAGTAATGTTATTTTATTTATGTCGGCTTTAGGCTATTAGTTGTAATTATACCTCCTAGTCTCCTATATATACCAAGGAGACATTTTCATTTTGAATCATCTTGTACTTGAACATTTAAGTGGGGTAAAAGGAGGTTGCCCCCTCGAAGAGGCTTATTATCTAAAATTATCTCTTTTTCAAGGCATTGATTACTTTTTCTGACGTTTTTCTATGCTATATTGATATTTGGTTCTTAACATTTTCAGACTCCCTAAAATTGAAAAGATCGTCGAGTGACCTTATTCTTTCACACTTGTTAAAATGGCCAAGAAGAACAACGTTTACAGAGTCTATAGTTAAGCTCTTTTCAAACTCCATAAAATTGAAAATATTGTCGAGTGACCTTGTTTCTTCACACTCATTAAAATGGCCAAGAAGAACAACCTTTACGGAGTCCATAGTTAATCTATTTTCAGAGTACTCCCTAAAAATGAAAAGATTGTCAAGTGATCTTGTCTTTGTCACACTCATTAAAATTAGTTTGAATAGTCATCTTTTCTGTGTTAATTTACCCCCTTTTCGAATCGACTATACTATTTTTGAAAAAGGTACCCCAGTGGAGTCTTCTTTTACGCTTTTTCAGACTCTCTAAACATGAAAAATTGTCAAGCCTGCCTTCTCTGGGCTCGTTAAAAATACATCGAAGGACGTTATCATTGTGTCTTGTTAATTACACCTGGACTCCTACGTCTTTGGCCTAAATTCGGCTCCATTTGGCTCTCAATTGAACCATATAAAGAATGCCTTATATGCAAGCCTTGCAGCCCTTTGCCCCTGCAACTTGACACCTTCACCCATGGAGGTTTTTTCCGAGTGTCCCCTTTCTGCATATGTCCCCTTTCTCTGAGCATCAGTGTGTTCCTTGTGCCTCGAACGAGTATGTTAGTGACACTCATTCCTCCTTTGTAACGTAACATTATTTTATTCTTTTTCAAAGATTTTCAAAATATTGAAAAAAGACAAAAAAAATCAAATATACCCCAAAAAGAGGAAGGGAAAAGTATTTTATTTTTGTTGGCAGCACAAGGAGTCGCCCTTGGACAAAGAACATCTTTATGTTTGTTCATCAAAGATCTTGGATATAGTATGACCTTAGTAAGTTATTCTCATAGAGTCGTGTCCTCCTCCGTTTGGTTATTCCTCCAAACATATGGAGAGTTGGAGTTTCCTCCTGCATCGTCAACTTATGTCAATATCATGCTGCCTGAGTCTCATCATTTTTCGTGCTACTATCCAAGGTAAGTTTTTTCCAAGCTCGTGTTGACCTTTCTGCAGTTTGTCTCTTGTCCTCATGCCCAGCCATCCTAAAACACCAATCAAAATCCTTGTACAAAATCAATGAAGTTCTCTGCCTAATCATCGAGATCCTCTTGTCTATTCACGACAAGATGTTGAAGACCTCTATATAGTGAAGTCGTATACTCACATTACACTCTTACCTGAGTTTTGAAGATCTTGAAGTTGTTGCTCGAGTTCTGAAGGCATCATCTCTAGCCATCAGATGACACTTAGCTTCTTGAAGATGGATACTATACATGTATATCTTTTGATTTTGAGATGTAGATCCATTGTGTATTGCTCGCGACTACATTTTATATAGTTATATGACATGGAAATGTAGTGTATTTGATTGGTAGCCATGATTTTAGTTTTTTATCCCGAGCATGGGTATGCCTGCCTCAGAGAGACAAAATCTTATTTTGCAGATGGAAGCTCCCCAATAATGGTCCCTGGGCTCACTCACTTGGCGTGTTGATAAATATTGGTAAAGTATTTCGGCCATCAGATTCTCTTCTGACCTCACACTTTAGGGGGCATCTGTTATAAGCCTAATTTGCACCCAGTCTGCATACCTGGCCTCAGGCCCTACTATTTGCCATTTTCTTGAGCCAATATCTTCTCAAAAGCCCTCTTTTTTTAGCCACACATGCCCTGGCCTTCTACAGACCGTGTATGCCCACATCCATATGCCTACAGGCCTTCTACAGCCCGCGTATACTAAAAAAAGCATGAAAAATGGAAAGTTGCAGATTGGAAACAAAGTTTCGGGAAATTTCTAAAACTGTTTAACTGCCTATGGCCAGTCATTCAATAGGATAACTACCTATAAAAGAAGGGGTAGGGGTCCCATTTGAGAAGAAAAAGAAGAAGAGTATAGAAGCTATGCCCAAATTTATCCCCCCTTTGCCCCAATTTCCTGCAATTGTATTGTGAGGTTGAGTAGTTGGTGCATTGTGAAGAGGAGCCCAGGACAAGGTTCGAGGAGTAGTGCTAGCCACATATTGTAAGTTTACTCTTGTGAAGATTAATACAAAAAGGAATACTTTTTTCTTCCCACCATATCATGTGTTCAAATTGTGTATTTATTTTATGATATTGTCACATCTAACCCAACAATTAGTATATGAAATGCATGTTTGTAACTCTCTGTTTTTCCATGTGTGAATGTAGGTCAGCTTTGTGAGGAGGTTTGCAGTCAAGAAGTGAGTGAAAGTGAAGGGATCAACATCAAACAAAGGATTTAAGGTAGATTTACCTAATCTTTTTTGCACCTTTGTATTGCATGAATGTGGGGTTTTGTGTTGGGAAAATAGGAAAAAGTAGAGGCCTTTAAATGGTCATTTTCTGCATGCATGATTAGAGCCCTTAAATGCTAAGTCCATAAGAGGGATTTCCCACTCACATCAGTGTTGGGGGATTTTTGGCCCTTGGTTATGGATTAAGTAAGAAAGAGAAGAAAAATGAAGAGAAAAGGCGAAGTACGAACTGCGCAAAAAGAACATTGACAAAGAATGGGTCGAAATGGTCAAAGAAGAAGAAAAGAAGGAGAGAAGTAAGGGAAAATGAACCATTGGATGAGAAGATCGAGGAGAATAGACAAGCAAGGAAGATGGATCATGTACAACTCATCAAGCGGGAAAATCCACCGATGGATGTTTTGGAGAACCTCGCACGAAATAAGGAAAGACAGGTTGGTGAAGCCCTAAAAATGTGGGTCAAAGTGGACCTAGGGTTTTGGAATTTAGGGTTTTGACACCTAGGTTTCGGCCTAAGTTTGTCTGAGAATCATTTTAATGTATAAATAAGGACCCAAATGAGAGAAGGGGGGTTGGTCGTGGGTTTGAGGTTGGTCAATAGTTGCTTGTTCGTTGTTGGTTATGATTTTGTCATTGTGGGTTGAGAGAGAGAGTTTGTATTCTAAGATCTCCAGCTGGGTGCAAAGATCAACTCTACAACTGGGTGCGTAGGGAGGGGAGAAGAGAAGAGAAAGAGAAAGATATATGCAAGCTAAGTGTGCAAATAGAACTGTATGTTTTCATATAGTATCAAGAAACACAGTTCTATGGACATAGCTCTAGGGAGAGGGTGAAACACGTATATATTATTGTTATGCGTGATTATTATTGTGTTCTTTTGATTTTTGTTATTTTGTTATTGCATCATTTATTATATCTGAGATATAGTATGCATAGTAGGCTTAAAGGAGATAAAGAATAACTAGGTTTTTGTGTGTTGTTTCCTTGGATCTACTTTGCATTTCCTCTGGTTGTAGACACCTGTGTCCTACAACCCCCTATTGTTATTTTTGGTGAGACTACATCTTCTTCACAAGTGCTGCCAAAAGGGCCAGTAGTTAGGGATTATTGGTGCACTATTAGAGTTGAACCCTGGGTCTTCCCCTGTGCCAACAAGTACAATGACTTATGGTCTTTGGTATCCTCGAAATCAGAATTTTCAATTAACTGCATATTCAAATGTTGATTGGGAAAATTGTTTGGATGAGAGAAAGAGCACTAGTGGAGGTGAATTATTCTTAGGTGATTTGTTAGTAGAAGGGCTTAGTAATAAGAAAGGATCTATTTCTTTGTCAACTATAGAGGCATAGTACATTACTGCTGCTACTTGCTGCACTCAGATATTATGGATGATACAAACTCTTGCAGATTATAAGGTAACTTATATTGATCCCATTCCACTTCATTGTGATAACACCAGTGCCATTAGCATCTCCAAGAATCCTGTGCTTCATTCCAAGACTAAGCATATACCAATTAAATATCATTTTCTCAAAGAGCATGTTACAAATAGATTTGTTCAGATGAATTATATTTGTTCCACAGAACATATAGATGATATCTTTACTAAAACATTAGCAAAGACACCATTTGAATATCTTCGTCAGAAGTTGGGGGTCATGTATTCTTTCATCTAATTTGTTCACCTTGTCAAGGGGAGGAATTATTGAATATTTGTTGTATTTTTGGTGAATAGAGTTCTGGTTTTTCCATTCATATATGATAAGGAGAGTGTGTTTCCTTTGTCATCGATGTCAAAGGGGGAGAAGGAAAGATATTGCTGCAGAATTTCCAGAATGAAGAAAGTTGCCATCAATGTTAAAGGGGGAGATTGTTGGCGGAGATCATTGGTAAGTTGTTTGGTGTGTTGTCAGTGTTTTCATTGATTTCAACTGCAAATGGATGAGAGTAGGAAAGAATTTCATGGGACTTCGATTCATGAAGAAGATATCTAGACCATCAATCAGAGGAATGTCGTGGGTCATCGATCAGACGAGAGGAGATCTGGGCCATTGGATCACATAATATTGTGGACCGTTGATCTGACATGGAGTTCTGGATTTTGGACTTTGGATAAAGGAGGAGATTTAACTCGCGAGTTCGTGAAACACAAAGTCCCAAAGTTCTTGGCCCCAAGTCATAGCAAGAGGTCACATCAGCAGAGATTAAGGGAAGGAGCTAGTGTCTCTATGCTCTACTTCGGATATCAGGAGTTGGGAGAGTCAGGGTGACTCACAGCAAAATAGATGAAGCGCGAAGTCGCAGTATGCCTTTTTGTTTGACATGTGGTCACATACAATGGTCACGTGGACAATAATTTTTCACCTAATACAAGCCTATGCATGTATAATCCAACAACGCAAATTAAATAGACAATCTGATCGAGGTGTTGTTATTTCACTTCGTGATTTCTTGATTAATTATGATTCAGTTATATGAAGTGAATCATTGTTCTTGGGTGTTGTATATTCTTAGTGTAACGGATCATGAGTTGAATCGTATGAAATAAAAATTACAGTATGAACAGAGTGGGAAGAAATTCATAGATGAAAAATAGAAGCGGGACAGAGCAGAAATGGTGAAAAGAGAAGAATGTAGGAGAACCTAAGAGCATGAGAAGAATATAGAAATAGCATATGGTAAATGACAACAATTGGAGCCGATTATGAACAGACAGAAGCATAGTAGAATTGTAGAATAGAAGGAGAGTAGAATTGTAGAAAAGAGAAGAAATGGTAAGCATGGACATATTTGTATTGTTGTAATGTATTAGTCAAGAAACGTTTTATCATTAGAATGGTGGGATGGTGCTAAGAAGGACTGTGGTCCTCTTTTATTCAAGTTGATGCTTGAATATTGGGAGTTGTATCTTCCATCTAGTTGTGTCTAGAAATTAGGGTGTTAGGGTGGTGCTAGGGAAAAATAAGATTTTTATGTATGCAAGTTGGTGATTGTATAAAGATAGATGATGTACAGAAACATAAAAGACTACATATAATTCTAAGAAGAAGAGGTTTTCTCCCTTTATGGTTTTCCTCATGAATATGTGTCTCTGTGTTTATCATGTGTGTGATTGATGTTTACTATTTCTGTTATTTATGTCTTACATAATCTTGATTATCAGTTGGAGAAGAGTAATAATATTTTTACAGACATAAAATTGTTTAAGCACCGTAACAACTGATTCACCCCCCCCCCCTCTCAGTTGTCTTAGTAATTTTAACAAGATATACGCACAAAAATTTCTATTTTCTCTAGTTCCCAACAATCACAGTTTAAGGCCCTGGCACGAAACCATTTGTTGGCACAAAGGCAGACCCAGGGTTCAACGCTTCAACAACACACCAACAAAACCCTAACTATCGGCCCTTTCGGCAACACTTTTGAAGCAAATGAAGTCTAACCCAAGGTAGTGGCCGGGGGGGTTGTAGGACTCAGGTGTCTACAACCAAGCTGGGACACAAATTTGTGATTACACCACTTAATAGAGAACTCAGCCAACAATATGCATTATATTATGGTTCTCATTTACATCACAGATTAAACCTTATTACAGATCATTGCAGTAACAATCGAGATCTAAGACTTCCGATCACTTAAAACATAGCATTAGCTCAGATATAGCATTCATTTACACCATTAAGAACTAACCTACAACATCAAATGTATTCTCTATACATAACAACAACAACAACACTAAACAAATAAACACATAAACAACATCACACAAAGTACATAAAGACACAGGATATACATGTTTCACCCCATTGTGGGGCTACGTCCACCGACTCTTCTTATTCTTTACTATTCTTTCAAGCTTCTTACATTCATCCGCTCCTGTACACAAATCCACAGGGCCAAACTCTGTAGAGGACAGGAGCTCTGTGAGTTGTGCACCAGATCCTCCTTCCTAAAACCAGGTCAAGGCACAGAGCCAACTCCTTAGTAGCACACATCCTTACATACAATGTTTGTGCACAAATAAACTTACAAAACACTTGCACTTAGCTCTACAAGCCCTAACACACTCTTGCACAAATCCAACTAGATCTACTAATAACTAACTTTTACATCGCTTAGCTACTACTTATGTATACAATTACAACAAGGCCTAATCATGGGTAAACCCATGGGATGACATCCCAAAACCCTAATACAAAAGTACTAATGAACCCTTGTTGGGTCCACAAAAAAAGTGAGATCTCGCAATCTTTGCTTCGTCTAGGTGCTCCATCTTCGTCCAGCCTGTCGAACTCCCAAAAGTGGTAAAACATGACCAATATTTCCTCAAAACTTGGTCAAGGGCCGACATGATACAAGGCTTGCATATAAGGCATTCTTCAAAGATTAAGTTGAGAGCAACATGGAGCTGACATTAGGCCAAAGACACAGATATGAAAATGTGATTAAGAAAGACACAATGAGACCCCTTCTGTGTAATTGTTAGGAGCCCAGAGAAGGTAAGCTCGGTAGTTTTTTCACAATTAGAGAGTCTGAAAAAATGTAAAATAAGACTCCAAGGAGTACCTTTATGGGAGATAGTCTAGTCGGTTCGAAAAAGGGTTAAACTTGCACCGAAAAGACATCTATTCAAAACCATTTTAACGGGTGTGACAAAGACAAGATCACTTGACAATCTTTTAAATTTTAAGGAGTCTGAAAAGAGATTAACTATGGACTCACAACCTTTTTCTTATTTTAGTCTCTTTAGCCCGAAAAATTATAACAGTTATTGTGGATAACTCTCCCGGCGAGACGAATCTCCCAAGGCATACCTTTTTCTGCTATAATCTACAGGCTGGAAAAAGGGTTAAACTCATACCAGTATATGTTCTTATGGACCAATTTAACGAGTGTGAAGGAACAATGTCACTCGACAATCTTTTCAATTTTAGGGAGTCTGAAAAGAGCATAACTATGGACTTCATGGGGCTTCCGTTTTCAAAAGTAATATCCAAGCCCCGAAAAAGGTGATAAATCAAAACCAAGGAGAATGTTCCCTTTTTGAAGATTTAGTCCCTGAGGCCCGAAAAAGGGTTAAACTTACACCTAGGAATACTCTTCTAGCAAACCAAACTTCCTAGAGCATACCTTTATTCGTGAAATTAACCATCTAGACCGAAAAAGGGGTAAACTATCGCCGGACAAATGTGCCTTCAAATTTGACTTTAGCGAGTGTGAAGAGAAAAATATTGCTCAGAAATATTTTCATGTTTAGAGATTCTAAAAAGGGATTAAAGAAGGCTCCAGGGGGATTCTTTTCTCAATTAATCTAGACAAGATCGAAAAGAATAAATACAGTCTCGTCGGATGTTTCTTTCGAATTTTAAATCAAGCTTGAAAGACAACAAAGCATGCTCATTTGGGAGTCTCGAGGGTAAGGCCAATAATGATGGTGCATCAAACGAATGAGCCTTAATATCATAATCATGATAGGGCTAAAAAGGACTCCCGAGCCTATAGTCATTACTAACAACATGGATGCCAAAATGCATGAAGGATCTACCTAGGGAATCCATGTACAGGTCGGCTCTACCACCTAATTACGACACTTCTAGAGAAGCAATGAAGGTTTTGTGTCGCACTTCGGTGGGGTCGATCCTATGGAAAAGAGGAAAAGACAACGAGATGCATAAAGTGAAGATGAAATCCTAACTTATATGCAAAATGTTGGAAAAAATGAATTTTACCAAAGGATACCAAAAAGTGACCCATCCCCAAAAAGGTTACCAAACCAAAAAGTAAAAGAGTATCAGAACGTCCAATAAAAAACTCAAAATTGGAATCAAGTGATCACCAAGCCAGGAAAAAATGACAAAGGGGGTCAAAAATTGGCAAAAAATGCTAAAAAGGTATATAAATAGAAGCTGACAACTAATTTTCACCATTGCAATTTGAAAATTAACTAGAAGGAGAAAAAACCCCTTTGCTAGAAAAGTTGATTTTGGGAGATTCAGTGGATGAAATGAACTTCGACTTGGACCAAGTAAGTAAAAAAACATCCTTATTGCATTTCAATACTTCCATTTTGCATTGGTTTTTGTTTTTGAGGGGGTGTGATCTCCTAAAAAGAGCATCCATGTGTGTATGCAGGTTGTCTAAACACAACCTGCAGATGTACTCGGGAAGAAAAAAATATTCACACGTATGTACTCGAGTAGAAAACAATATGTTTGCATACATATGTGACTATGGCCAATACAAATCGCGTACACCTTACAATCTTGGAAAAATAAAAAATCCAAGTACTAAACTTCCTCCTTTTTCCTTGAAACAAAATGCATGTCCATTGGAGGGAGAGGGAACACGAGGATATTGGCATTTTGGTCGAAGAGGACCCTATATCCATCGCCACACTAAAAGAGTGTGGGATATGGAAGTTCTTCCAGATTCCATTTATGAGGGCACAACCGAGATTACTCAACGCTCTCGTTTATTATTGGCACCCGGATGCAAAGGCATTCATGTTAGAGGGTCAGTTGTTGGCTCCCACGATTGAGGACATTTACTTCTTGAATGGCCTCTCGAGGAGAGGGGAGCCAATCAATCTAAGGACATTTCCCCCTGGGCCTTTCAACATCAAGGATTATATCTTGATGTACTGCAAGGATGAAACTGAGAAGGTAGGTTCTCATGTGTCGATTCACAAGATCACTAATTTGAATTTGTGAGTGATATTATTACTGATTGGGAGGATTATTGGATCCACACCCTAGATCATGCCTCTCAGACACACATCTATTGTGCCATTAAGTGTCAGGAGGAACATATTTTTGATTGGAGCACGACCATGCTTATGTGCATGAAGAGACAGATGACAGAGTTTTGACAGCGTAACAACAAGAACTTCGGGTTCAGTACGATTCTATGTTCCTTCTTCTTAGAGAGGGTTCCCAGTCTCAGTCCTAGAGAGACAATAGAAGGGCATGTGGAATCCTTACCAACGGTATGAATATGGGAAACATTGTTCCCACAATAGGGGGGAGGGAGGACCATAGAGGCCTTTGATTGCAAGTTCTTTGACTGGTGGTCACGGTAGATTCTGTTGATCGAGGATTACCCTTATGCTGATATCAACTTCTTGAGGGATCCGAAAATTCCCATGCCTCCCAGAGAGGAGCGAAGTGAGATAGGTAACATGATTTTAATGTTATTTAAGTTTTTAACTACTTATATATATCATTTTTATCTGTGCATAGATTAATGACTCGTGTGTATCTTCTATGTACAGATGTGGGACCAGTGTTCCCAGCAGACTTCGTGAGGACTCGATGATGTCCTCGACCAGAGGCAGGACCAAAAATAGTCATAGGACTAGCAGTTGTAGGGGCACCTCTAGCCGGAGAGGTTGAGAGAGTTTTGAGACGAGTGGAGCACAACCTCACTGCGCTCACTCGCACTGTACCCATGTCCAATATCAAGGATCCCCCCCGTCTATGCAAACTCATGTAGTGGGGGTGCCACAAATGTGGGTCTAGCTATTCCGACGTTTGGCCAACACCGTCGTGCATTATGGCAGGGCCAATAGGCCCCATTATTAGATAGTTTAGGCTTGTGATGTGCCAAGGGAACCTTTTTTAAATGTATTTTTTTAAGGCATAAGCCCAGCGATGTATGTTGAACACTATTTTTGAGGCGTTCGTGCCCACCTATGTACTCATGACACTTTTTGATATATATATATATATATATATATATATATATATATATATCTACATACATACATCTTTTATGTCTTATGGATTACATATTTTACAAATGTATGTACATGTGTATGTGTGTGCTTTTCTTTTTATGTGTGTGCAACATGCCAATCTAATGTTTGATTAGCTAGATTATTTTTAATATGATTAAATCTCTTAGAAACATGGATATACATCATGTAATAAAAATAACGTTCTAAGAGACGTAACCTAAGGAAACGTCGGTACAAAGTGGGATCATAAACACGGTAAACTCCATTTAACTGGGACACAACCAATTGAGCATATAGGTAGACCCAGAGGTGAGAAATGCCATGTGACAAAGTGTCACGAAGAAATTATATCATTTCATTGTACTTGACAACATTGTTTGTAGCGTCCCCTAGAAAAATACCTCCAGAAGATAGCAACTAGTCTCCAGGTGTGAAAGTCACCCAAGCTGCGGAAGCAAGCCTTTGTGTGTGTCGGCTAGCGTCATCCACAAACCAAAAATACACCTTTGATTCACTTGACATCTTCCATAGTGAAAAAGAAGACATAAATAACTACACGTCCATAAAAAAAAAAAAAAATTGTATAATAAGATATACATATGTACAAGAAGTCACCTAGGTGACCAACCTAAGAGTAATACTTCTTGAGGTAGAGCCCATTTCTAGGATCCACCAAGTCATTTCCTTCAAAATAAAACAGATGGTAAGCGCCCTTCTTGAAGACCTCTTTCACAAATAACGGTCTAAACTACATGGGTTTGAACTTGCCTGCCCCCAGGGGATCTTTGTCTTGATCATAGACCAGGACAAGATCTCCTTCAGAGAAAATCTGAGGATGAATGGACTGATCGTACTAACACTTGACTCATTTCTTATGAGCCTCATTGGTTGACACTACATCACAACGATGCTCATCGAGCTGCTCGAGATATAGTAGGTTTTCCTCAAGCAGTGAAGTGTTCGGAAGTAATTCCAATCCCAACTTTAAAGAAGGAATCTGACACTCAATAGATACTTCTTCCAGCCCATATATGAGTTGAAAAAGTGAAAAATTAGTGGCAGTCTTCACAGATGTTCGTTATGTTAAATTTTCTACTATTATTAGGTTACTTTGAATTTACTAGATAACAATAGCATAGACAAGATCACTGAGAGAAACACAATCAAAAGAGTACACAAGAATTTATCCTGGGAAACCCTCAAGGGGAAGAAAACCTAGCAAAACTTCCTTAATATAGATAGACAATACAATTCCAAGATAATGAACTAAACAATAGAGAATATCCAACACTGAGCAACGTGCATCTCTCTCTTCCTTCTTTCGACAACCGACAACTGTAGCTTCCTTCAAAACTTGTGCACTAGATGAGTGAGCTAAGTGTGTGTTCAAATGAGGTGTTGGCCTCTCTTATTTATACAATTCTGGCACATGTGGAAGTGTCTCTTCACTGGTAGGGTCAACTTCTTCTTTTGGGTGGTTATAACCACCTTTAATATATTCTGGGGCCTCTTTAATATATACTGGGGCTGACTTCTTATTTATCCTATTACAATTAGGGTTTGACCAATCCACAAAAGGGGATTTGGTCAATTACAATGACCGACATGATCAATCCACAAAAGGGGATTGATCTAATCAATAATAAATATATTTTATCTTTATCCCCAAAAGGGAATAAGAATATTCTTTGCAGTTACACAACATTTTAACACTCCCTCTTAACAAGAAGGATATTCTTTATCTTTTGACAGGTCATCAGATGTCAACATCAACTAGGTAGCGGCATCCACTGGATAGCATCATCAACTGGGAAACATCATCAACTGGGCAACATCATCGACTAGATAGCATCATCGACTGGTTAACAAGAGGCATTAATATCTTCCACTTGGTCATCTGGCATCATGATCACTGACTAGCATATCTATAAATCATCGGAAGTTTTGTTCTCTTTGTCTTCGCATAGAAGATACTCTTTCTTATCTTCACACATAAGATATCTTATCTTCACACAGAATATGTCCTATGAGTTTTTCCATTCCTTTTATGTGCTCCCTTCTCTTGTACTCATCTATCTCACCCATCCACTGGGGAGGACCACTACCATAGCTTCACTCCTAGTCATCCCACATGAACTAGAGAAGCTAATATGCTAGCATGGGAAAGACTAGATTCCCTTTCCATGATCTATGCAATATCACAACACAAACCTCAATAGCCAACTAACCATTCCACATGGTCAAGGTTTGTGTTCCAGGCTACTCAATCCTTGGCTAGAGGAGAGTATCTGCCTGCTGCCCCTTGGAGAAATATCCACATTCCTCTCTACGAGGGTGGTCACACCCCTCTCTATGAGGGTATTCTAGCATGTCCCTAGAGTATCCAAAAATCAACACTTGGACAGAGGCCAACCTTGGCAAATTTCCCATTCCCCTTCTCTACGAAGGTCTCTTCCTTCTTTACGAAAGTCTACCTGTGGGATTGCTCATTCCTTCTCTACGAAGGTCTAGCTATGGGATCTAAAAGAATCTCTTATGGTCCAAAATATTTCAATGGTATAATACCATGCTACCCATCTGTTGGGTACCATCCATCTACTAGATAGCTTTCATCTTGATCAAAATATTTGGGCACCATCCATCTATTTTTCTAACTGCACCAAATCGTGATCCTCCATTTTGAACTCAAATACATGGCTCCCTCTTGCACCAAGCTAATAACTTCTAGTCATCATCCTTCAAGTTTTCTTCTGTAATATCCTGGGTGACTTCTTGAGTTTGAATATTTATTTCTTTTTGTCTTCATAATGGATCAACCTTCTCCTTCTGCATCTATAAGAACGGTACTGGAGCAACCTATAGTTACCTGCATCTCATCCACTATATATGAGTATCCATATTTTTATTCATCTTGAATAATTTTGTTCTGCATCTTTAGGAGCCTCCTGCTCCTATATGAATATCGGATATTTTCTGGTCTTCACTAACTATCACCATATCATACGTCCTTGTCGTGTTGTCTAACTTCTGCAATTCATGGCATAAGTTCTTTCTTTCGAGACTTGTAAACTTACTTACAGTATGCTTTCTTTGTTACTCTCATGAGTGATCATACATGAAATAAATATGTTATTTCTTTCTTCATCCTCTTCTTTGATACTTCCTTCATAAGTCTGCACAAACATTGAAATAAACGAGATTAATTAACATTCTAAAAAAAAAACTAACTTGTAATGATAATGTATTGAAGTAAACAAGACGCTAGAAATAAACATGAATACTTATCTTTTGTTTTTGTGTGGGGAGGCTCCACGGACTCCACCATTTGCTATCTTTCTTCAAATCAACTATCTTCAACTTAAAGTGCATAATCCATAATTTCTGCTAAATATTTCTTTGAGGGAGGATATTCCTCTTCCTCTGCCATGTGTTTGATGCTTTCTTTTCCCTTTTCCTTGAGGACAGTCATGGGAAAAGTGTCCCAACTTTTGACAGTTGTAGCATATGATCTTTGAAACATCTTGCTTCTTGTATGGAACTCTTACGAAGTTAGCTTCTTTATTGTTCCTTCTGAAGGAACTTCTTTTGTTCTTTTGAACTATAAGAGCTTCCTCTTCATCAAAAATTAATCTCTTATTTTGGTCTGTAAGTCTAGATTCTTCGTGTGTGCAATTTGTCCATAACTTATCAAACTTGGGTAACTTGCTTATTGCACACGTACAAAAGGAATCCAAAATGTTGGAAACCCATTTAGGGTTGTGGTTACAATCTCCTTGTCACTAATGACATCTCCAATAGCTGCAAGTTGATCTATGATCTGAGAAACTCTCATAAGGTAGGATGTGACAGATTATGAGTTTTCCATCTTCATATTACGAATTTGATTTCTTAAGGTAAGATTCTGGCTGATGTCTTTTCTTTCATATAACCTATTGAGTGCTTCATACATTTTCCTTGTTGTTTGTAGTTCATATATATGAGGGATCAAGTGTTCCTTTACTGAATCTGACACAATTCTCTTTGCTTTCTTTTCATTCTTCTTATGCTTGGTCTTTTTCTCTGCTTCATCTGGTTCTGGTACACCTATTGTAACATGTTCTAGGAGATCATTCTTGTCTAGAATCATCTGCAACCTATGCTTCCAAGATCTGAATTTTCTAGATCCTTCCAGCCTGTCTTCTACCCTCATGCTGGTAGCCATTGTTTCTTGCAGTAGAAACCCTAGCCCTTCGGGCTATAGAAATAATAAAAAAATCAAATTTCTTGGATCTGAAAACTAAACTCACCAAAATATGCGTTTGACTGAGGCGAGTATGATGGTATAGTCAGATTTCTGAAAATCCAAAATTTACCCCTTTAAACTCGATTTGCGGATTTCTAGACTGGTTCTTTTGGTTTTCTGGTACTTTTGGTACTCTGGTTTTCTGGTACTTTGTGAAAACTAGGGTTTCACTTTCTGGGAGATCTAGCCACTGAAAATGTGTGATGAAGATGCCAAAATTTTCCTTGAGGTAGGGTGCACCTTTCTAGATGGATTTGGGGCTGAAAACCTTCTTCAATAAAAATCCCTAATTTTCATGTACGACAACTATGACGTTTTTTCTTTTTCTTGTGAAAGATGTTCTCTTCAGCTTAGCTTTGATACCATGTTAAATTTTCTGCTATTATTAGGTTACTTTAATTTTACTAGATAACAATAACATAGATAGGATCATAGAGAGAAACACAATCACAAGAGTACACAAGCATTTATCCTAGGAAACCCTCAAGGGGAAGAAAACCCAACAAAACTTCCTTAATATAGATAGCCAATACAATGCCAAGATAATGAACCAGAAAATAGAGAATATCCAACATTGAGAAACATGCGCCTCTCTCTTCCTTCTTCCAGCAACCGACAACTACAGCTTCCTTCAAAACTTGCGCACTAGATGAGTGAGTTGAGTGTGTGTTCAAATTAGGCGCTAGCCTCTCTTATTTATACAATTCTGGCACGTGTGGTAGTGTCTCTTCACTGGTAGGGCCAACTTCTTCTTCTGGGTGGTTATAACCACCTTTAATATATTTTGGGGCCTCTTTAATATATACTGGGGCCAACTTCTTATTTAGCCTATTACCATTAGGCTTTGACCAATCCGCAAAAGGGGATTTGGTCAATTGCAATGACTGACATGATCAATCCACAAAAGGGGATTGATCTAATCAATAATAAATATATTTTATCTTTATCCACAAAGGGGGATAAGAATATTCTTTGCAGTTACACAATATTTTAACACGTTACTCCCACAATGTTGAGTACAACATCAAATGCCAATTTGAATTGGAAGAATTGATCATCTGCTGAAGAATAGTCTTGAGAGACTTATTCACAACTTCAACCTGACCATTCTCTTGCAGGGAATAAGGTGAAAAATGTTCTTGACTAAACCCAAGCTTCTATGTTAACTCAGTCATCATTTTTTTTTAGAAGTGACTGCGATGGTCAGTGAAAATATCCTTCGGGATATCGAACCTTGCTACTATCTGATTAAAAATGAAAAGAGCATTTGTTTCTCCATCATTGTTAAATGTTAGCATAGCTTCGACCCACTTTGTGAAATAGTCTACTGGTATGATGATGTAACAATTCCCCCTGGCTGAGGTTGGGTGACATGTAGTGAAATCAATCTCCCACTTGGTGAAAGGACCAATAGCAATGACAGGAAACATGGGAGCAGGATGTGCCCGCATCTTCCAATAGAAGATGTAACATGGGTGTGTTACAGGTATGAACTAACTGAGAGGGGGGGGGGTGAATAAGTTAGTGTAGATTATTAACAATTTCCCTTCTTTTAACTTTGAATCAATAATCTTAGTGGCAGTGAGTCTTTACTGTGAAATTCAGAGTTATGAACATAGAGCAGATAGCATAAAGAATAGCAATCAATCACAGCATTCAATCACATGTAAGAGACACAGATTTTTCATGAGGAAACCGAACCAGGGAAAAACTTCTTCTTCTTAGGATGCTAAGCAAGCTCCAACTACTTTACATCTCATCTTTTATGAGCACCAACTCATAGAGGCTACAACCTCTTATTACCAACACCAACTGGCTGAGAGCACCAACTCCCACAGAATCCCAGCACCCACTGGGTGGAAGCACCGACTTCCTTTTTACTTCAGCACCAACTGAGTGAAGGCACCAACCTTCAGATTCTACAAGCACCCACTTACAGAGAGAGACATAAGTCTCCCTAACACCACCCTACCACCCTTTCTTGCTAGAATAAATATTGCTCAAATCAATTTGTTCATTCTGATATAGCTTGCTTACCCTTTCTGCTGATCTACTCTGCATTCTTCACTGTCTCTGATCTGCTGCTCTGCTTCACTATCCTCTGCAGCCCATTCTCAGCTTCTTCTACTGTCATGCAGATTCTCCTCTTCCTTTTCTCACCTTCAGAGCTCTCTCTCTTTCTCACTTCAACAGCTCAATACAATCTCTGTTTCAGTGCATTATATTGTTTTTGCACATGCAGAGATTTTCCTTGCTTTTCTCAACTCCAACTGCAGTTTCCTTTTTCATTCTTTCTTCTGCTTTTCGCATGCCTGCATTCTCCCTAATTTTCTGAACTGGCTCTTTGCATGCCTCCTCTACGCATGCCACATCATGCAACGCTGTGTTTTTTTCTGTCTTAACAAACAGTCTAATTTTAGACTGAAAGTCCTGAATTACGCAGATGTATAACCACCGTCCAGAGTGATTAGAGAAACCCAACTGCCAAAATTTTCCAGACTTGTCAATGCAGATGAAAGACCCCCGCAAAACCCTGGATTTAGACCATCCTCTTCCTAAATCAAAATATCCTACTCTTCTTTGGTTTGCATTAGACCCAGGGATGACACTGATCACTGGCCTGGCAATGTTAAGCTCCATTGGTTGTGTATTATCTCCATTTGACGTTGGCCACAACAATCGCATTGTGAATGGCATCGTTCGTGCGTTTCTTGAAAAAATCGATCAGTAAACCAAGGCAACTTTTTAATGGTTTCTTGATGCCGTTGCTAGTCATGACCGTGGCAAAGGGAGAGCCAACGGGCGATAGACATATCCTTCTTGATTTTATCAGCAAGGTTCCCCATGGGCAAAGGCTGAACTGGAATGCCAATTGGGTCGTCTCACGGAGCTCAGAGTTCTTTCCCTGAGATCAAAGTTGTTGAGCGGTCCTCTGCCTTCAGACCTTGCAAATGCCAAGGATTCGAGAAGCATCTATCTTCAGCATAACATGCTTTTTGGGCCATTGCCTCTGTTTCTGTCTCAATGGGGGCGCTTGAATCGACTGGATCTTTCCTTCAAACATTTCAATGGGTATATTCCTTTTTCCTTGAATAACCTAACGCATCTTAGCGGTCTCCTCTTGTAGAACAATTCGCTGAGTGGAAGCATACCCAATCTCAACATCCCCACTTGGATATTGCTCTGTCATCATCTAGCTTCTTCTGCCAGTTCTCTTGTGCGTGCTCCATAACCAACAGATTTCCATCAATGACAACCTTGACATTTTGCGTCATCTCTGCTATAGCCATATTCCCAACAATCTCCCCCTTTGGCATTGATGGCAATATGTCTTTCATTGCTCCCCCTTTGACATCAAGGGCAAAGGTTTAAACTGTTCTCCTCAGGCTCCCCCTGACTTTGTGCAATCAACTGTAATACCTGCTAAAAAGGAATGAATTCCATCAACACTATCCACTAATATGACCACAACACTCCACCTGAATTGATGCCAATTTTGATGCATTAATGTCTTGAGGGTTTAAACTGGGAAAGGTATCAGCTCTGATCTCTATGTATTTTCGCTTGCTGCAATTTTACCATGTTCAGTAACCATGCTTCTTGTGAAAAGATCCTTTGGACCTGCGCTCCTTTAATCAATCATCCATGCTCTGTCTTGTACACATCTGCTCCTGCCAATTACTAACTGAGGTATACTCTGTCAATCGTGACTTCATCTTCCAATCCTGTGTATACCATATGGAGAGATTCCAACTCCCCTTGTCTAGATGAGCTCTAATCACATGGGCAATTAATTAGCTGAAATTGTAAGAAGAGACATACTCCCCCTTTGTGTTATCTTTCTTTCATTTTTCATCTTCAAAAATACCTGTGCATGCTTTGTCAATGATCCACCGCTCTGTCTGTATGCTCAATCAAAAAACTCTTTGCATCTGCAATCTTCTTCATTCTTATGTACATCTTCAGTTTTGTTCATGTCAAAGATGTTTAGAGCTATGCTCCCCCTATCAAGATAACCCCAAGGACCCGGTCATGAGAAACCAATCTGGAATTATCTCAAAATCATTTGTTCTCTCTCTATGTTAGCTAAGAGGATGATTCACATTTTATCTTCCTACTTGCAGCAACCTGTGCAGACATCTAATTTTACTCAAGACTGATTCGCAAATTTTCTTCATAGTCCTCAATCTTCAATCTGGCTTCCATTCTGCTCTCAAACAGTCTTCTTATGCATGGGGTCTACCCTGTTTTGAATTGCTGAGGATACTTGCCTTTTATATAATTCAATAATCATCATATGCTTCAGATTCTCTTTCATTACTTCAAGAACACTTCTTATAAAAATGTCCATCTTTGCTGCTCATTACCAAACTCAACACAATCACAGATAATATATTCACAACCATTGATCATCAGTTCTGATAAATGAACCTCTTTCCAATCATTCTTGTCTTAAACTGATACTTCAGAGTTCTAGACACATTACTTGTTCCACACAGACTTGTTGCCTCTGAATTTTTTACAAAATCATCTTTAATACTATTAACTGCCAAAAGTTCTCAAATCTCTTGCATTTTTCTTCTAATACTCAACACAGCTGCAATCAAGCTTCTCTTCTTTGGGGTTGCTACATCATATATTCAATACTGGTGCAAATGATAAAGACCAATGTTTCTCTTCTGAAAATAAATCATTATCTTCTTGTCATACACAAATTTACGGTCCTTCTGAAATTCTACATAAACCAAAGAATCTATTGCTCAGAACTTCAAAAATATTTTCTTTCTTTTCAGTATTAAAAAAAAATGCTTGTTGAACATTAAAATTTCTTCTCATCTATCATGGCTCTAGATATATATCTTGTCTCTTGCTTAGGTTATTTTCATTATTTTCTAATTCAGGAGCCTTCATGCCCAACCTGTCTAAATAATACTTTTATATTTGTCCTTTCTGTATAGATCTTCAGGAACATTGATACTCTTATCTGTAGAAGCATTTATGTCACTTATGTTGTGTTTTCTGGGAAATTTTCAATAACATGCTTTAATTCAATGTGTCTTGAACAAACACCATTAACATAGGTTGATAATTCACAGTTTTTCTGCTTTTGTTCCTCTGACTTCCTCTTTAAAAAAAAATCATACCAGATGATCTGTTAAGCACATGCTCCCCCTGACAAAGTGCAGAGGTTAGTTAGAAGAGGGCAGGACACCCATCTTCTGTCTGAGATATTCAAACTGTTCCTTGGGTAACGATTTGGTAAATAGATCAGCAATCTGCTCCGTGGAGGGAATGTACTGCAACTGTACCACTTTGTTGGCAACCTGATCTTTTAAGAAATGATACTTCAGAGGTATATGCTTTGTCTTGGAATGAAGAACTGGATTATTGGAAATACTAATAGTACTAGTATTATCACAGTGAAGAGGAATGGGTTCTTCATATGTTACCTTCAAGTTCGCAAGAGCTTGGATCATCCATATTACCTGAGTACAACATGCAACAGTTGCAATGTATTATGCTTCTGTGGTAGACACAGCTATAGAGATTTGCTTCTTGCTTAGCCATGCAACTAACGAATCACCCAAGAAGATTGCACCTCCACTAGTGCTCTTTCTCTCATCTACACAATTGGCCCAATTTGCATCTGAATATGCCATCAACTGAAAAATTTTGATTTCTTGGATACCACAAACCATAAGACAGAGTGCCTTTCAGATATTTGAAAATTCTTTTGACAGCTACTAAGTGACTCTGTTTAGGGGCAGCTTGAAATCTTCCGACCATCCCAACAGCATACATTATGTCTGGTCTTGTTATAGTGATGTA
>ML777191.1:361118-384460 GCA_009831015.1 Picea engelmannii
TGTAGATTATTAACAATTTCCCTTCTTTTAACTTTGAATCAATAATCTTAGTGGCAGTGAGTCTTTACTGTGAAATTCAGAGTTATGAACATATAGCAGATAGCATAAAGAATAGCAATCAATCACAGCATTCAATCATATGTAAGAGACACAGATTTTTCATGAGGAAACGCAACCAGGGAAAAACCTCTTCTTCTTAGGATGTTAAGCAAGCTCCAACTACTTTACATCTCATCTTTTATGAGCACCAACTCATAGAGGCTACAACCTCTGATTACCAGCACCAACTCCCATAGAATCCCAGCACCCACTGGGTGGAAGCACCGACTTCCTTTTTACTTCAGCACCAACTGAGTGAAGGCACCAACCTTCAGATTCTACAAGCACCCACTTGCAGAGAGAGACATAAGTCTCCCTAGCACCACCCTACCACCCTTTCTTGCTAGAATAAATATTTCTCAAATCAATTTGTTCATTCTGATATAGCTTGCTTACCCTTTCTGCTGATCTACTCTGCATTCTTCACTGTCTCTGATCTGCTGCTCTGCTTCACTGTCCTCTGCAGCCCATTCTCAGCCTCTTCTACTGTCACGTAGATTCTCCTCTTCCTTTTCTCACCTTCATAGATCTCTCTCTTTCTCACTTCAATAGCTCAATACAATCTCTGTTTTAGCGCATTATATTGTTTTTGCACATGCAGAGATTTTCCTTGCTTTTCTCAACTCCAACTGCAGTTTCCTTTTTCATTCTTTCTTTTTCTTTTTGCATGCCAGCATTCTCCTTGATTTTCTAAACTGGCTCTTTGCATGTCTCCTCTACGCATGCCACATCATGCAACGCTATTTTTTTTCTGTCTTAATAGACAGTCTAATTTTAGACTGAAAGTCCTGAATTACGCAGATGTACAGCCACCGTCCAGAGTGATTAGAGAAACCCAACTGCCAAAATTTTCCAGACTTGTCAATGCAGATGAAAGACCCCCGCAAAACACTGGATTTAGACCATCCTCTTCCTAAATCAAAATATCCTACTCTTCTTGGGTTTGCATTAGACCCAGGGATAACACTGATCACTGGCCTGGCAATGTTAAGCTCCATTGGTTGTGTATTATCTCCATTTGACGTTGGCCACAACAATCACATTGTGAATGGCATCGTTCGTGTGTTTCTTGAAAAAATCGATTGGTAAACCAAGGAAGATTTTTAATGGTTTTTTGATGCTGCTGCTAGTCATGGCCATGGCAAAGTGAGAGCCAACGGGCGATAGACATATCCTTCTTGATTTTATCAGCAAGGTTCCCCATGGGCGAAGGCTGAACTAGAATGCCAATTGGGTCATCTCACGGAGCTCAGAGTTCTTTCCCTGAGATCAAAGTTGTTGAGCGGTCCTCTGCCTTCAGACCTTGCAAATGCCAAGGATTTGAGAAGCATCTATCTTCAGCATAACATGCTTTCTGGGCCATTGCCTTTGTTTCTGTCTCAATGGGGGTGCTTGAATCGACTGGATCTTTCCTTCAAACATTTCAATGGGTCTATTCCTTTTTCCTTGAATAACCTAACGCATCTTAGCGGTCTCCTCTTGTAGAACAATTCGCTGAGTGGAAGCATACCCAATCTCAACATCCCCACTTGGATATTGCTCTGTCATCATCTAGCTTCTTCTGCCAGTTCTCTTGTGCATGCTCCATAACCAACAGATTGCCATCAATGACAACCTTGACAGTCTGCGTCATCTCTGCTATAGCCATATTCCCAACAGGGTGGCACTTCTTGACCACCTCAATGCAATCCTTAATTAACGAGGCCCAGAAGTAACCTATAGGTAGAATATTTTGAGATGTTTCCAACCAAGACAAATGACCTCCACATGCTCCAGTGTGACAGTCATTCAAAATGAGCTCTACTTCTTCATGGATAAGGAATTGGCAAATAATTAAACCCATGCCTCGACGATACAAAGTGTCATCGAGTATAAGATAATTTTGTGCCTAATGTCGAATTCGTCGACGCTCATCATGGGAAGCAGAAGTGGGGCACTTCAAAGTATGGATATAGACTAGTATATCTCCATACTAGGGGTCCGAAGATGCGATTAGAAAAATATTTCCTTTAATAGGTGATTCTTTGGGCATGATATCCCTAGACTTGACTGGAAGTTCTGAAATGAGTTTGGAAAAGATCAATGATTTTTTGGATTTCATGGAAACAAAATCCAAGTCAAATTCCTAGAGGATTAAAATCCATCTACTGATATTTCTGCCAATGACCTGTTGTGTTAACACATACTATAAAGGGTTTAGAACAACAAATGACAATGGTATTGCGAAGCAAAATGCAATGACGAAATGTTTGGATAGCATGAAATACTACCAACGAAAGCTTCTCAATGTGAGAATAGTTGAGTTATGAACCAACCAGGCCTTGACTAAGGTAATATATAACACAATATTTGAGCAAATCATCTTCTTGAACCAACACCATGCCGATGGTTGACTCTACAACACCCAAATAAAACAAGAAATCTTTTTTATAATCGGGAGGCCAAAGCAGAGGGGTAGACATAAGGGCACATTTCAACACTTCAAAAGAGCATTAAGAAGCTTCATACCAATTGAATGGGACTCCCTTTTTCAAGAGATGCATAAACCCTTTAGTGATCTCGGCGTAATTCACGAAAAAATGCCGAAGAAATTTTGCTTCCCCCTGTAAGCTCTGAAGTTGGGGTATCATGCACAGGGGAGGAAATTGAACTATTGCCTCAACCTTGAGAGGATTAACCATGATCCTTGTTGTCGAAACAATAAAACCTAAGAGACGAAATGACATCACACAAAAACTTCACTTGTTAGGATTCAAGCGAATCTTATAGTAGTGACATCGTTCAAAGATTAGTCGAAGATGAGCGAGATTATTAGATGTCTTGCGAAAGTATTATGCTAGATCATCAAGGTAGGTTTCGACTATATGTCTAATGTTGTGAAAATAAAATGATATGGCCTGCGGAAAGGTGTCTCCATCATTATTCATGCCAAAAGGAATCTTACGATATGAGAACATGCCCCAAGGACAAATAAACAAAATTATGTTGGTCTTCGGGTTTGATTTGAATCTGATTGTATCCCAAGAAACCATACGTGAATGCAAATACCTCGTAGCCTGTGCATTCATCGACAATTTGATCGATGAATGGGGTGGGAAAATTATCTTTCGGATAGGCCTTATTCAAATCATGGAAGTCCATGCACACATGAATAGTACCCTATTTCTTGTTAATCGAAACCAGTTTTGACACCCATTCCATCAACTGTACAGGGTAGATAAAACTGACTTTGAGCAGTTTTTCTACTTCGTCCTTAATTGTTGTCACTTTTAGAGGATTTGTCGGACGAAGATTTTGTTGGATAGGCTTGGCATTGGGATAAGTTGTAATTTCGTGCTCGACAATTCATGGGTCAATTCCTACCATTTCCTCATAAGGCCAGGAAAAAGCGTCGCGAAATTCTTTGAATAACTTAGTGTAAATTCAAATCTCTTCGAGGGAGAAGTTCTCTCCGACAAAGACATTCTCCACAATGCTGGGGGTTTTGGAGATATATTTTGGAATCATTGTAGAGATACTTTCCATGTTACCCTCATCATAAAATTTGTGCATAGCCAGAGGATTGATAGGAAAAGATTTATCTCCATTCACAGTTGAAACAAATTTTTCCACCTCTATTCTCCTTAACTTGAAAAGGAAGTAATATCTATGATAAAGATCATCCCAACATCTATCAGGACTAGTCAATGCATCGATAATCGCCTTGTCCGAGGTCAAGACCAAGTCTAAAGGATCTTGAGTGGCAAGAGAACATTGAACCCAAATAGGCTCAATAACTGGATCTAACTCCTGTGGGTAGTTGGATCGTGGTGTGTCGAAGTTTGATGGACATTGTTGTATGTAACCTCATCCATGGACAAAGGCATGCCCATGCCAGGATGCCCTGTCCCTTCCATCGAAGTCAATGGGGAAGGTAGATTCCACGGATCGTTAAAGTAACTCGTTCGAAATGATGACACTTGTACAATTGCAGCCATAGGCTGGTTGGGAACAATCGATATAAGATTGACATCGCCAAAAGGTGGTGGGTAATCAAAAGTTCCCATCAACAATAGAAACAAACCAGCACCTAAGTTGATAGTATCAGGCTACGGACTACCAATCATCGGGACCATGGAAGCCCTCGATGAAGGGTCAGGATGAGAGAAATACAACTGGTCAATGGCCACTATATGGCCCTCGTGTAGAAAACACAAGACCCAAAAAATCGTAGCAACCACTGCATGCATCACATAAGTCCAACTCCTTCCTGACAATAGGTTGTAGTTGAGAGGCGCATCGAC
Source organism: Picea engelmannii (assembly GCA_009831015.1). Lineage (NCBI taxonomy): Eukaryota > Viridiplantae > Streptophyta > Pinopsida > Pinales > Pinaceae > Picea > Picea engelmannii. The sequence continues at coordinate 365,501 of ML777191.1, forward strand.
CATTTCAACTTCAGCACACATGGTTTTTCCCCCCAACTGCATGGGGAAATAAGGAATGATCCCATGTGGTCTAAATGATCGACCGTCAAACATCGTAAGAAATGTAGGCAACAGAGAAAAAATGAGTTTGTAACGTTCCCCCGACCAACCTCAGGCCGGAGTGCGCCACTCTAGAGAAACCACTCATGCTTTGACACCAGTCGGTAACATTACCATCCTTCAGGCTGGGCCATGCTACTCTAGGGAACACTTTTTTCCCCATACTACGGAACATACAGTAGAATACCCAGTAATCAACTGAGCAATGCCACATAAATTTACTCTTTAAACTGCATGCAACTAAGACATATACATACAACACGCTCATGGAAGATTTACATATAAACATAAAAAAAGAATTACTTTCTGTAACATATGAATTTTATACTGAAATAAAAATAACTACAGATATGCAACATTTACAGAGAATTACCCATAAACATACAGGCAATTATAATCGCATATATTATAAACCGTAACATAGGCATGTAAATAACAAGAAGCATATCATTTTTGTCATAAAACTAGTACTTATCTTGGAAATATTGTCACCAACTGCATACAGGCCATCCAAGAACCTCCCAACCATAGACTACATTGTTCATCACTCTCAACAGTGAGTCACCCCCGAGTTGGGACTGAACTCCACCTAGGGTAAAGGGTTCCTATCTAGGCTAAGGCTCATGGACAACAAGAAAGACTCTATCTCAGGTGCTCACTCAACTATCAGCCTACATCCTCTCATTCCCCACATGCCTATCCCACCCAAGGAAGTGTGCCCCTTCTCTGCTCAACAGTCCCTTGGTTGCCCCACTTCCCTTCCAGGGCTTCAGCAACAGGTTGGACCAGAAGTCTCAGAGCATTGTAGCTGTAGTCTAGCACCTTCAAGAATCAATCCCTAGTAATTCTCTCGCTCAGAGAATTGCTCAGGAGCCTGAAAAACTGCTTCTTTAATCCGACTACAAGCTAACCAGGTACACCAACCAAAAGGGCTATATAAATAGGCTTCGGAATGGTGAAATGGATGTCTCAAGGATAACGGAATGCATGAGTGAAATGGTCATGGAATCATTGACTGGATAACTGAGTGTGGACGACAATCACTGTGAACTCTTCGTGGAAGTCATTCCCCCTGAATAATGGTCATCAGGTTGCTGGTAAGGTATCCGTGGGAATTCTCTCAATGAGCTAAGTTCCCCCATGATATGAATGCATGTCCCCAACTTGACACTTGTCATATCGGAAGTTACTTTGGTCCACTTGTCCCCAACTTTAGAACTTAGGATAAAATAATTATCCATACTTTATGTTTTAGGAAATATTAATATAATATTCCCTTGAATTTTGGCCCTCCCTTTCCCTAATTGGTGAATTTTTGTCCCCCATCTCTTTTATCGTGGTCGGTCTGCACACACCGATGTATTTTATATTAATCATGAGTTATGTACAAAGTAGGCACATTGGCCTTTGACATATGGGCGTTCTAGCCTAATACCAAAAAATAAGCATCCCAACTTATAATAACTGGCTCACCAGCCTATAACACATATCATATACATGAGGCTCGTTGTCCGCTATACTGCGCACACCTTAGTTATTGCACGCGGTAGCCTGGAATGTACATATTACATCATTTTACTGCGCAGTTCATGCGTGCACTATGCCACATGACGTGCCTTACCAAATGAGGTCGAAACAACTCACCAGCTTAAGTACATTCATATTATATTTACAATTGGGTTCGTTTGAGGGATATTACAATCCCCTCTCCTTATTTATGCACTGTCCTCGGTTCATCATATGCCCATATATAATAGAATTTTCAAAAATCTTCAAAAATATGTGGGTATTCTGCCCACACTGTATCTTCATGTTCCCAAGTAGCATCCTCGGGACCATACCAGTTCCATTGAACCTTTACCATCCCTATGGCTTGATTCCAGAGCTGTTTGACTTTCTAGTCCAGTATGCGCACCGGATGCACTTGAAAAGTGCCTTCTTGTTCCACTTGAATCACATTCCAATCAATAACATGATTAGCATCATGTATATATTTATTTAGCAATGATACGTGGAAGACATTATGAATAGATATATATGTAGGCAATGAAATTATATAAGCAACTAGACCAATCCTCTCTAGGATTTCAAAAGGCCCACAAAATCTAGCTGCCAACTTGGTGCAGCTTCCCAACTTCAGGGAACTCCTATTAGCTTTCACTTTCAGGAAAACATGATCACCCACTTTGAATTCTCTGTGGTTTTTGTTCTTATCAGCATAAATTTTCTGTCTGTCTTGGGCAACTTTTAAATTCTACTTAATTTTTGTCATGTGGTCCTCCATTTCCCTTAGAACTTCTAGCCCAACTACTGTCCTATCAACTGGGTTATCCCAACTTACTGGAGTATTTCACTTTCTGTCGTAAAGTGATTCAAATGGGATCATCTTCAAATATGCCTGATACAAATTTGTTGTATGTGAATTCTACCAAGTGTAGGTAGTCTTCCCATTTTGATGGTTTGTCCATCACGTACATTCTCAAAATATCTTCTATCACCCTATTCACCCTTTCTGTATATCCATCAGACTCAAGATGATAAGATGTACTAAAGTTTAGATTTGTTCTGAATTCTTTGAGAAACCCTTTCCAGAAATTCGAGGTGAATTTTGGGTCTCTTTTGGATACAATTTTTTTAGGAATCCCGTGCAATCGTGCCACTTCCTTCATGAAAATATCAACAACTTTTGTTGCCTTGTGTGTGGTTTTCATTGGAATAGAATGGGAAGCTTTTGTGAGCTTTTCCACCACCACCATGATCGAATCATGCAACTTGTCTATTCTAGGCAATCCCATAATAAAATCCACTATCACTATTTCCCACTTCCACTCAGGAATGGTTAAAGATTGCAGCAACCCTGTTGGGTGCCTATTCTCAACTTTCACTTTATGGAATTCCATACATCTAGCGATGTACTCGGAGATCTCTTTCTTCATACCTGACCAAAAGTAATGGCTCTTGATTGCTGCCACGGTTTTCTGATATCCAGGGTGCCCTGCATAAGGAACATTATGCATTTCATGCAAAATCATATGTTTCAGGTACTGGACATTTGGAACAAAAATCATGTTCTTGCACAATAGTATTCCATATATTCCCAACTTATAAGTATCCACCTTCTTAAGCATCTTGCCCTGCTATAACATTGCTACCAATTATTTGTATTGTAGTTTGGCATTTGCAGCCTCCAAAATTTTTCTTTTAATATCAGTTTGGTACATGGTAATGGCTATAACATGTAATTCATGTACCTTCCTGCTGAGTACATCAACCACTTTATTCTCTTTCCCCTTGATATGCTTTATATCAAAGTCATATTCTGTTAGGAATTCTAACCATCTCCTTTGTCTAGCATTTAGATTTGGATGACCAAATAAATATTTCAGACCATTGCGGTCTATTCTTAGCTCAAACCTCTTTCCCATGAGGTAGTGTCTCCATTTCCTCAAGGCATGCACTATGGCTGCCAACTCCAAATCATGAGTGGCATAGTTTCTTTCATGATCCTTCAACTTCCTTGATTCGTAACATATGACAAACCCGTTTTGACTGAGGACTCCACCAAGTCCTTTATTACATGCATCGATGCATACGATGAAGTCTTATTCTGGGTCTACGATCCTCAATATTGGAGCACTTGTCAATAATTGTTTCAAGTGTTGGAATCTTTTCTCACAATCCAGTGTCCACTAAAACTTCACTCCCTTTCTTTGCAAATAAGTGATTGGGTGTGCAATCTTTGAGAATCCTTCAATAAATCTTCTGTAGTAACCTGCAAGACCCATGAATTATCTCACCTCTATCACATTCTTTGGTGCTGACCATTCTCTAATGGCCTCTATCTTCTCAATATCCACTACTATCCCATCCTTTGAAATGATATGCCCCAAATAATGAATATGTTTCTGATAAAATGAGCACTTTCTCAATTTGGCATATAAATGATGCTCACTTAATACTTGCGACACCATCCTCAAATGATGTTCATGCTCTTCCTCTGACTTGGAATATATAAGAATGTCATCCAAAAAACAATGACAAACTTGTCCAAATACTCCCAGAAAACACCATTCATTAAGCACATGAAAACAGCTGGTGCATTTGACAACCCAAATGGTACCACTGTGAACTCATAATGACCATACCTTGTCCTGAAAGCGGTCTTGCTAATATATTCTTCTTTAATTCTTACCTGCTGGTATCCTGATCTCAGATCTATCTTTGAAAATATCTTTGCATCCTTCAATTGATGAAATAGGTCATCAATCCTTGGTAGAGAATACTTGTTCTTAATAGTCACTTTATTCAACTGTCTGAAGTCAATGCACAACATTAGTGTTCCATCTTTCTTTCTCACAAACAGAACTGGGGCACCCCAAGGTAAAACACTTGGGCATGTATACCCCTTCTTCAGAATTTCTTCAAGTTACATTTGTAACTCCTTTAATTATGGTGTACACATTATGTAAGGAGTCTTTGATATTGGCATTTCTCCAGGCATCAAATTTATAGAGAAATCAATGTCTCTCCTTGGGGGTAGTCCGGGTACCTCCTTGATCACATCTTCAAAATATTCCAGGACTGGATAATCCTTCAAATTTGGCACCTTATCTCTAGGTGTCTCTGCCAAATGAGCTACAATTATTTGACATCCTTTTCTGTAACACTTCTTCAGTTGCAATGTTGAAAGTTCTCTAATGGTTACTGCCTTGGGGATTCCCTATACCTTCATTGGTTTCCCTTCATCATCCAGGCAAGTAAATTATTTGTTGTGATAGTCTAAGAAAGTGTGATGTTGGTCCAACCAATCCATCCCAATTAGACAGTCATAAGAACCTAAAGGAAAGATGTTTAAATCTGCTTTGGTGTTCAGTCCATTCATGTCTATGAGGCATGACTTAACCATCTCATTAACCTTTCTTCTAGCTCCTGTAGCTAGTTGTACCAACTAGTATTTCCCATGCTTTCTTCTTGGTAGTTGCAAACTTTCCACCAACTTAGAGTCTATATAACTATGACTAGATCCTGAATCAATTAAAATAGCAAGGGTTTGGTTTTTTATCATACCTTCCACTTCAATCATGTGGGACTGATACTCTGCTTTCTTGTTGTCCAGGGCTGCATAAATCCTTGGCACATATTTTCCCATGTCTTCCACTGTTTCAGCTCATTGTACATTGTGAACAACCCTACCTTTTTCACCCCTGTGAGGACAATATTTGAACCTATGATCCCCTTTACAACCCCAACATTGCATAGGTGGTTGTCTTGTCCCTTGACTCCCTGATCCGTAGGATCTTTTAAATGATTATGGTTGAGTTTTAAACTTGCATGTATTCATTAACCATTTGAGAATTTAATGAATAAATGAGGAAAGAAGAGGATTATGACATTCAAATACACATATGCAGATCTGAAATAAATAAATGACAGCAAACCATAAGAACGCAGGTTGATAATGGAGTTCGGCACAATGTTTGCCTACGTCTCCGGGCCTTTTCTTTGTGGGGGAGGCTTCTTTATTTCTGCTCAAGTGCTCAAAATTACATCTCAGCAATGCCAAAATGCTACAAGACTGATCTGGTCTTGTTCTCCCAGATCTCTAGAACCCTGTGAAAGAAACGACATGCAAAATTGATGCTCCAAGCTCCCAGAAACGATCCGACGGCGTCTCCACCTCAAAGGCTTCCCTGCATCAAACTGACTTTGGCTTGGCTTTCCTCCAGCATAACTCTGCTCTGAATGACTATGTTTGGCCTCAAACAGGCCTGGTTTATATAGCATTGGAGTTGGTTTCACATCCCCAACTTCCTCCAAGAATCTGGCCTCCAAAAATGCCCAATATCCCCCAAAAATGGAGAAAATCAATAAAAAATAGGCATATTAATTATTTAAAAACCAAATTCTGTTGCAAAAACCCACTTTTAATATAGTTTTGGGCATAAGCCCCTCTGTATGTGTGCGCGCCCCTGGATTCGTGGTCGCATGGGACCATGTGGCCGAGCGCCAGCCCAAAGGGCTGCGCGCTGGCCCCCCTACTTCGCACCAGCTCTGGTTCATATGGCGTTTGGCATGGAACCCGCGGCTTAGTTATAACCGTGGCTGTTTGTAATAACACCTCCGCGCGTTTTTTGTGGTAGAACCGGTTCATATGGAACGGTTGTGTATATGCGCCGAGGGCTGGGGCTAAGCCTCGGCCCTTTTGTGGCCGTTTTAAACTTAAACACAATTCAAATAAAATAAAAGCCGTTGCCATAACAAGTTCCACCACGGGGGCGGGCGGTTAGCCCAGCCCCGCCGGTCCTCTGCTGCTCGGGAGGTCGCGGGTTCAACCCCCGGCGATGCCAATCAAAGTTTTGTATACAAACCATCGAACCAATGATGGGGTGCCACGTGGCAGCCCATGACTGGGCCACGTGGCACCCTTACCAACCAATTCAAACATGCCACGTGTCAACCTGTGGTTGGCCCACGTCAACTGCCGTACTGACACCTGTCACTCTGCTGTGCTGCCACGTCGTCGACTGTACCGCCACCTGTCAGCTGCCGTACTTCCCAGTCATCTTCTGCGTCAGCCTGCCACGTCACTGGATGACGTCATCCTGCCACGTGTCACCCTGTCAGTGGTGACACGTGTCACCTCCATACTGGTCCGACCGTATGCCAAATATGCCAAATCCACCTGACACGTGTCACGTCCTGGTGATGCCACATGTCCTCCATACAGATCTGCCACGTGTCACTTCTGGAGCCACCACGTCAGTTGTACGGCCCTGCCACGTCAGCTGTACGGACATGACACGTGGACTGTACAGTCATCCCCCTTTTTTGCCTGTTTGTCTTTTCGGACAGAACGCGATATCTTCTCCATACGGACTCCGTTTGATGAAGTAAATATACCACCGGAATCAGGAAGACGAGACGGACGCAATGGAATAGGTTTCGTCACATTCCGAGCACTTTCATTTTTGAGCATTTTTCAAGCCCTATCAGGCTTCTGGATCCGTTTTCGGATCACTCCCTGTGTCAATCATTCTGGGTTCTTTAGGCATGTGTTGTCCTTGTGGATTATTTTTGAAGAATGGTAGCTTATCTCCCTTCTTCCTTTCATCCACCTTGATTTTCTTATTGTCTTCCCAAGCCCTTTGGAAAGGTTACCTTTCTTTATGTTGATCATATAGGCATTTAGCTCTCCTTATGGTCTCTTCTAATGTCTTGGGATCATCATACTGTATTTTGTCACTGATGAACGATGGAAATCCACTTAAATACCTTTGAATTTTGACTATCTCATCCTTGATGAAAGAGACATACTTCAGTAGTTCTAGAAGCCTTCTCTCATATTCATCTATGGTCATACTTCCAAGATTGAGTTAAAAGAACTATTTCATTATAGTATCTCTTATTCAAGTACTTCTTCTCAAAATACTTCTTGAATTCCCTCCAAGTAACACTTTCTCTACAATGTGTTGCACCTGCACAAGTTGATCTCACCACATGGAGGCATTTCCTTTGAGTTGATAGATAGTGATTCTACCTTCTGCATGAGAAGAATAATTATGCAATTGAAAATACTTCCTCATGCCTAGCAACCATGTTTATGCAGCTTCATCCTTCTTGTGTTCACCATCAAATGTGGAAGGTTTGATTTTGTTCATTTCTCCTCGCAGCTCTTCCACCCCAGATCTCTTATACTTTCTGACATGGGATAGACTTGAATTGTTTCCTGCTCTCTTATAGGAATTCCTTTGGGAATGATGGTGATGTCTACTAGCACTTTTTACTTTTCTTTTCTCCTCTAAAGGTTTGTGACTCCCAGATTCACTTGAGCCACTCTCCTTAACCAATTTCTTTTCTATTATGTTCAAACCCTCCAATAACTTCATGTTGAAGTCATCCTGCTACTCCTTGGCTTTGATAAACCTTTCATTATCAACTTTATGTATTTGGACATCCTTCTCCAAATTCTTAATGGTCTCATCCATATTCATCTCTTCATTCATTTCTTCTCCATGTCTGTTGGAGTTCGTTCCTTCCATGCCCAAATGGACATACACCCCTCTACTCTCCTCTGGCTGACTGTAATTCCCCTGTGCCTCTTCCATTCCTATGGTCTCTACACTGGTCTAACTTTATCGAGTTTTTGTTAATTCTGCAAAACATGGAGCCATCAAAACTAATCAGGCTAATAATTCAACAATTCATGAGAATATGCACCATTTCAATTCAACATACACATAAGAATTTGTTGGAAATGTTTAACAGGTAGCATATGCTTGTCATTGATGGCAAGTACAGCAATGAATATGGCATGAGTATAGGAAGAATGTAACAGACGGGCACCAGAAGTATTTTGGGAAGACGTTGTAGAGCAACCTCGATAAGATCAGAAGAGATAGTGCAGAGGATGTTTGGTATGTTTTACACACAACGTATGCTTGTCATTGATGGCAAGTACAGCAATGATGATGTCTTGAGTACAGCAGCGATGATCAGCAGCGCAGTGATATTCAGGAAGACCGGCAACACAACAATTGTCTAAACACAGCAATCCTCAGTCATCAAATCGAGGATTGATCTAACCTGTTGATCAGGCATGATGAAGTCCCGTAAAGTTTGTGAAGCATTTCTGATCGTTGGATCCCATCCAAAATTCCCGACAGCATGAGGGCCGTCAGATCTGAATATAGACAAGAAGAGTGCGCTGAAGAGGAGGATAGAGCTCAGGCATTAGATCTGAGTGCAGGGTCCAACCACCGTTGGATCGAGGAAAACCTGCACGATCTTTAAAGTGCAAGGAGTAGAGGGCTCACAAAATCCCAAAAGAAGGAGGACCGTCCATCTCAGGGGGTTATGTGGACCGTTGATCTGACTCCCTGTTGGAGTTTCAGGTATCGAGAGCTGGAGATGACAAGTAATATCATCCACAGAAATCTCGATTTCGCGATATGCAAAATCGCGACGTAATCTGAGTCGTCAAATCAAGATCACATCTGGACCGTCGATCTGACTCACGTCAGCAAACCACGTTAGCTAGGAACACGTGCCACAACCAGGTAATGACAAGTGTCAGACTGATTCAACATTCCAAGCACATGTAAGTCACGAATCAGGGTGACACGTGGTAGTTATTTAACACATGTGACGTCAGCAGACTCACTCCATATCAGAGTTTCATGAATCGCAACATAGAGAGACAAGAAAACAATGCAACAAGAATGCCGAAATCATGATATGCGAATTCTCGATTCAATCACAGCCGTTGAATCAAGATTGAATATGGACCATTGAATCCAATTCCATTTCGGGAATTCAAGGATCGAGAGTTGGAGATGTCAAGGAATGTTAACATCAAGAATTCCGATATCACAATATGCGAAATCGAAACATAATTGTAATCGTCAGATCAAGATGTGATATGGACCATTGATACGACTTATTTACGGAGTTTCGTGGATCGGGATTTGGAAGTGACAAGAACATTCAACACAGGAATGTCGAAATCGCGATATGCAAAATCGCGAAATAATTTGAACCATCAGATCAAGTGTTGATCAGGATCATTGATCCCACACCATTTCGGGGTATCGGGGATAGCGACTTGGAGGGTCGAGATGCCTCATCTCCAAACTCACGAAATGTGAAATCATGAAAAGCACTTTTTGCATAGGCACTTGGTTATGACCATAGTCATATTGGGGAAGGAGCTAGTGTAGAAAAGTTTTGTATCGGAACATCGGAGATCACGAAATGAAGTGTGGAGACACTCATCACAGGATTGTCGAAAATGCCGAAACCCAATTTAAAGGCAATGTCAATAAAGTTCATCCAACGGTGCAGATAAATTGGAATATGATCGAAAGGTTATTGTTTTTTCTCACAGTTAACCTCTCAGTTACGAATCTATTAGTGAAATAGATTCATGATTGTGAATCAGTTGGTGTTTCAGTTGCTGGGACAATTGTCTTTCTTTTGCCTAAGGAAATGAGAAGTGGAACCGTCGTGGAGGTGTGTATAAAAGAAAATAAGACAGACTGTGTGTGGTTGGTTGTTCTGGATATGAATGAAACTGAAGGAGATTGGAGGGCTACTGATGCACGACACAGTGAAACTGCCAGGAACCATTGATGGCATCTTCCAGAGAATTCGAAGAGACCTCTATGTAATCGCCAGAGGAGATGAAGAGTCTCCAAGCTTCGTCCAATGAAGGAAGACTATTCTTAGAAGGGATTATCATATGGATGAGCGTTGAAGCCTGTAGCTAAAATAGAGAGGGTGAGCTCGACTGTAACAGAGAAGACGAAGAGTCTCAACTGAAAGAGAGAAAAAGGAATCTCGGCATAACACCTAGTGATCATAGACACATGGGGTCAACCACCAGAGAAGCTAAAGAGTCATGATGATGATCAGGCAGAGCACTTGAGAGGTGGAGAAGATTGGCGCGGTATGAGCATGTAGAGGAATCACGAATATTGCATGCACAAGATGCACATAAGCTATATATACACGGTACAAAGAAGAGAAGTGTTTGTTGTTGCTGTTGGAGTTTGTTGTGGTTGTTGTTGTTGAAGGTGATTCATGTGTGAAGAAGAAGGAGAGTGCAGTAGCTCAATTGAATAGAAGAGGATCTGTGCAGTGAATGGACAAGGCGCACATAGCATAAAAAGCATAAGAATATATAGCACAAGTCATGTGTGCAGGAAGGCAGTGAGGCAGACAGAGCAACGAAATGCAGCAGAATAGTGATGAGTCTGGTAAGCCATTATTGAACATTATATCACTGTAATAAGTTTCAGTAGCAAAGATTAATATTTTAGGGAGGTTGGGAGGTGCTAGGGAGGATTGTTGTCCTAAGAGGTTCAAGTGGGTTCTTGAACACAGGGGGTTGTAGCTTCCATCTGGTTGCATCCAGAGAAACCAGGGTGGTAGGGTGGTGCAAGGGAGAACTCTTGTTCTCTGTTATACAGGTTGGTGCCTGTATGATTGGAAGTTGGTGCTTCCATCCAGTTGGTGCTGGAAACACTCAGGGAGTTGGTGCTAGAGAAACCAGGGAGTTGATGCTTCCTTCTAGTTGATGCTAGAGAAACCAAGGAGTTGGTGCTTCCTTCTAGTGGGTGCTAGAGAAAACAGAGAGTTGGTGCTCTCAGCAAGTAGCATCTTTCAAAACAGAGGTTGTAGCCTCATTATGAGTTGGTGATCATATGTATGATAATGTAAATAATGTAACTATTACTTATCATATAAAGAAAAAGAGGTTTTTACCCTTTATGGGTTTCCTTAGGAAATATCTATCTCTGTGTATCTCATGTGTGTGACTGATACTGAATATGTTATTGCTTACTTCCCTGCACTATTGTGATTGTCCTTCAGTGTTTCTGCAAAGATATTAAAAGAAGCATAATTGTTTAAGCACAGTAACGACTGATTCACCCCCCCCTCTCAGTTGTCCAACAGAATTATCACTCCCGGTTTCCTAGTGTTATCACAATGAAAATTCTATATAAGACCCAAGTCTCGAAAACACAAACGCACAGTTCCTTCCGAGATACACTTGTGCAAGAAGTTGGTTCACCGAAACCACTTTCGCCAAGATGCAGTATCACGTGTCTCAACATGTCAAATCCACCACTCGTGGAGTGGGTGATGGCTTAGTCAGATCACCCTTCTTCACTCGTTCGGTACTTCTCATCCATGTGACATCAACTAAATGCTGCCATGTAATGAACTCGAAATATAATCATTTGAAACGGATTGGCCAAGCATGGAAACCCAACGTTCTTGTACGTAATCTGTCTCCGCTTCATAAATGGAATTCTATAATTACCACTCCCCAAGTATGAAGATATATGTGTGTCCATAATCGAGGTAATACCCAACTGATCGACTTTCTCCTCTCTGTAAAAAGACCTTTCGGTATCCACAACCTGATATACATGGACAATGCTAAATCGAGTGAGACTGGTTATTCGAGCAACATGCTAGGCTTTCCTATGAATAAGGAGGAAAGGGTCCTTGCGCACATTCTAGAAACTAAGTTTCATATAGAGCCAACTATAGACTCGCGGTTGGAAGTCAAGATGAATCCCACTATAAAATATTTAGTCATCAACAGTCTAGCTGCTAAGAAGAAAGGGAGTAAGCGGCATAAGAAGGACAAATCTACGACTGAAGTAGTTGAAAGTGTTGGAGAGAATCAACTGGTATGGTTAGATTCTTCCTTAAAGGTGGAGATCAATAAGCTAAATTAAGTCTTCAACTAAGATAAGCATGTCTCACTGAATTTTGAACAGCTGGTAGCGGAGGTAAAGAGTACCAGAGATGATAGGCATGTTCTTCAAACAGACCCTTTTACAATAGGCTAATTGTTGTCATCACCCTTTTGTAATTTTGTGATTAATACGACTATATAAATACAGAAATGGATTTTAGAATGTTTTATTACAATATGGAGAAGGTAAAATGAGTGGGCAAAGGACCAAAACAAGATCAGGGAATGGAAACAAAAAATTAGAGCTCCTCCCCAGTGGAGTCGCCAATTTCTGTTATAGGTGAATCCCCCTGCAGACAAGAAGATTCCCTCTTGGTCTCTAGACTCCTAAGGCCAAGACAAAAAATTTCTTAACATGGACACTAACATCCTTTTAGATCTAATAAAGATAATATATGAAGGAGAAGAAGAAATATATGTACCTTATTAACGACGTTTGTCCTTGCAAAGTCCAGGCTAAGCTTTGATCCTGAGCTCCTTGATAGGTCCTGTAGAAAAAACCAAGATACAATGGACTTACTATTCTACTGAGATTATCTCAATCATAGATCTATATACTGAAGACAAACTCATGTTGAACAAGCATAAGTTGGAAAGAAACAGTCCAAGCATTGATATATTGATAAGAACAAGTAAAAGTACTTACAATCCTTTGATGAGGGTGCAACAGCTTCTTCCAGTTCTCCTTGTACAACCCCTTTTCTCAAGTAATATACATTGATTGCTCTAATGACGTCTCACTTACGAGATCATAACTGTCACATATCCAATATATTTTTTTTGTACCACTTATAGGATCATAAGTTTGGTATCAATCTCTAGTCTCTACTTTATGTATGTTGCCTATGAGATCATAGGTTTCATACCTCCAATCTTTTTCATGTGCCTTTCACCATGAGAAGGCCTCCTTATATAACCTTGGAGAGGCCCAACCACTTGAGATATCTTTGGGATAAGTTGAGGATTCCTCTCCTTTAGTTGAGGATCTTCCCTAAGATCATGCCTTGACCCAATATTCAAACCCAACTACCTTCAGATATTGAGGGGATTGTCCCCTAATTTCCTCCAACAAACCAAAAATTCGCTCAGAAAGGGTAGCGCTCCCCCAAAAGGGTGCACAAGGTGCTCAAACACTCCCCCAAAGAGGCCCAGGGAGTTATAGCACTCCATGACAATGGGTAGGGGAACACTCCTCTCCAAAATTCATATTTGAGTGGTTTTTCCAGTGGCAAAAGGCTTGTACTCTTTGTCAACTAATTTCTCTTCTTCAAAAATAGTCTTTGAGGTGTCTTAAGTGTCCTTATGATGTCGTTAGAGGCATGAAATAGGAAAGATGGTAGTATGATGTTTGTGACACTTGCAACACTTGTGGTCAATATGCGACACTTGCATACAAGATGCGATACTTACAACACTTGTAGTGACGACACTTGCGACACTATTGAAATGAGTAATTTTGATGTGTAACAGATTTCCCCCCAAAGTACGAAGTTAGAAGACGATGATGACTAAAGTACTTTGTAGACTTTTTCGAGCAAGGGTAAGAATGCAGAGAGGCCAGAAAAAGCTGCACACAACCATCAAACAAATATTATGACATGTTTCAAACCCAAGGCAGGCATAGCTATGCTTGAGTGATAAAGACTTTTTAGGTATGGATGCCATAAAATACACTGCAGATCCATAATTAAATCCACATTATGGATATTATTACCCACATTCTATTCTTGTTGAGTAAATAAGAGTGAAAACTCAACCCAAGGTCTTATTACCAATCCTGATGTAGTATGAATCTAACCATGTGAATAGATTTCCTGATGTCGAACACAACAGAAACCACTTGATTACTGGTCAATGAGGTAAACCATTAACAAGTGCGAGGGATATCACCATTGATGTTAATGATTCCCAAGGTACTCTAGTACATTCCAACGAATGTGAATATATGAGATGAAGTCGAACATCTATGGAATCATCTAATCAAGGGTCAATGATGTAAGCCCATTTTCAAACGTGAGGAGGCCTGCCATTGAGGCATGCAGATCCCAAAGTACTAACTGGTTTCTAAGACTAGTTCCTGGATAATGTGTTGAAGTCGACAAGAATAGAATCGTCGAAGGAGGGCCTTGATGTATCCCCCATCAACAACATGAAACTGAAACCGAGATGTAATTGGTAGATCAAATGAACATGGACTGACACGGGTATTGAAACAGGATATTTGTGATGGCTAACTCCCAAGGAAGATACTTCCCTTGAACACTGAGGCACAACAATAGAAACTTGACATGGACCAAAACTTGAGGATGCAGTGGATGTTGTGAATTTTGTCAGGTGAGCCAAAGGAGTAAAAAAAAATCAGAGGATTGGCTCAGTGTAGAGGTTCATTGGATTAAAATGCGTGTAATGACAAAGTGTCATGTTCAAGGGCGACCGTAAGAGTTACTGGTAGTGTTATCAAAAGCTACTTGGCTTGCTTCCTTCAATTTTTGCCCCATCCAAATAGACAAGTACCTCTTTTTAATTTAACAAGCTCAAGGAGGGTAACACATGCTCGATATGATTCACCTTTGGTAAGTCCCTCTTCCTTTTTTTAGTAAAGTATAAGAAGTAAGGGTTCGGTCCCATATGGACCCTTCAATGTGTGATTGTTTAATGAGTCTAGAGAAGGTAAACTCAGTGGTTTTTCATATTTAGAGAGTCTGGAAAGAACTTAAAGACGACTCCAGTGTTGTCCTTTTTCGTAATGTTAGTTTCATGAGGTCAAAAAAAGAGATAATTTATCACTCGAAATATGCCCTTTCAAACCTTTTAATGAGTGGGAAAGGAAGAAAGATCACTTGGAAATATTTTCATGTTTAGAGAGTCTGAAAATAGCTCAAAGACAACTCCAAGGGGTTCCTTTTTCGTATATCCATGCGATTCCGAAAAAGTGATAAAATTCTACTCAGTTACATTCTCATGTTTTTTTTTAGCACAAGAAAGAACAAATACTAAGCTCGGTATGCCCCCAGCTTGAAAGCTCGTGGCTTAACTCCATAGTGATCATCAAAGGTTGGAGACATGCCCTCCAAGCTTCAATTCATTCACCGACTTTGAGGTTGTCACCAATTTCTCTACTAGATGGAGAAAAAGGATAAGGGTGGATGAGATGAAGGTTAAAAAGAGGTGATTGTTTCATTTTTTAACGAGATTGACACAGAAAAAGAACTATGCTCGGGGCTCTAGGTTCAATCCCCAGATTTTTGTTTCATTTTTTAATGAGCTTGCTACAAAGAAGAGAAACCGTTCTTGTGACCTCTATTTAATTATTTAACGATCTTGCTACAGAGAATAGAATTGTGCTCATGGAATCTCCTTGATCATGGCTTCCAAGAGAATAATGCTCTGGAAGGACACCATGTCAAGGGACAAAACTCGGTCATGGCTTCCAAGAGATCTTCATTGGATGGAAGAAGAATGCTCCGAAAGGAACACATGTCGAGGGTCTCATCAAGGGTAAGGAGATCAGGCTCCAATAACCCTACCGAAGAGATCACCATGTAAACTACTAGATCCAAATCATCGGAAAATGAAGTCATGGGAAACAATGGAAAATCAACATTAGGAGGGAAGATAAAGTGTATATCTTCTCGAATTTCTTCACGAGGGGGAAGAAAAGAGGATCAATGATGGTTATCATCTCAAGGTAGTTGTTCAATGCTCAACATTTCCCTAATAGATTCATCAAAAATAAAAATTGGGGAAATGTAGTTGATTGAAGATGACAAGGAATTTAACTGTGATGGCATCGAGTAATTGTCGAGTGCCAATAGATGTTGGTCATCCGAGGAGGGAGAAGCAGATTGGAAAGAAACATATGATGTTTCGGCTATACTAAGTGGCACGGTGTCACCTAGTGCATCGAATTCGAATGGACTAGGTATGATCCAAGGGTCAACTGATTCCAAATATTGATAAGCCATGGTCGAAATCATATCGATGGTGGAAATATGATGTGTAGTCAATGGAAGTGGTGTAGGGAAGGTACCCATAAGGATAGAATCTTTCATCAAGCCAACACCAACGCTTTCATACATGATCTTGTGATCTCCCAAGAAAGGAATTTTGTTGGTAGCAGGAGCACGAGCATCGGTTGTGCAGAAATCTAACTGATCAATAGTGACAATTTTTCCCTGATGAACCAACTTCTTCCAAGTAACAATTTGTAATTGAGGGGAGCATCGACCACCTCGACATCAACAGTGATGGTTTTGTTGCCCAACTGGATGGGAAGGGACTATAAAATCCCATGGGGATGGAAACCTCGCCCATCGAATGTGCGTAACATTGTTGGGGATTTGTTAAGTGCGGGTGATTTTAAACTTTTCCAACATGCTAAAGACATGACACAAGTTGAGGCTCCCTCATCCAGAATAGTTCGGTGGATTTGTTGATTGTGAACAACAACATCAACTTGGAAATCAAGTTGATGAGAGAGTCGAGATGTATAATTGTCCAGGTTAAACATGATATGGTTGGATGACTCGGGATCAACAACGCCAATAGAATCCAAGAGAGTTCTACATTGATTGGGGCAGTGTTTTAGAACTTCTAACACAGACATAGCACATGATGCCTGAGCCAAATCTTCAACAATGTTGTAGTTCTGGGCGGCACGTGAACTAGGATTAAAGGTATATTTATGGATATTTCTCTTAGGAGGGCGTAAGATAGATTCAAACGTAGGTTTATCAATATGAAGTGGTCCAGACAGAGGATTAACTGATGGAGGAATAACGGAGGATGGTGATGGATTTGGTAAAGTACCGGTACCATTAGTGACTTTTCCTTTCTCAGGGTTACCTGGTGTGTCATATGTCTTAGAGAGAGTGGTAAAATTAATCCCATTAAACATATAAATATGTGCACTTGTTGAGGCCTCATCATGAGGATGGCTAGAACTTCCCACAGGAGAGGGGGTTTGAGAAACCATGGATTGTTGGTGTGGAAAAGGCTGAGTAAGCACAGTGGGTTGTGAATTTCCATGGAAAGGTTTGGCCACTTCATCACGATGTGGATAGTCTCGCGTGTAGTGATCATCACCACAAATGATACATGGGAATTTCAGTTTTTGTTGTGGTTTCTTTTCGATAGCAAGTGTTTGATTTTTTGGTTGTTCATTGTTATTGGTATTTTTTGATTTATTTTTTTCCTTCTTCTTACCTTTGGATTATTGTGAAGGGGAATATTTAACTGCATTCACCATAGAGAGATGATTTTGGGGGGAGGTAGAGGAGAGTGTGGTCAACTGGGAAGTAGATTGAGTTTTGACGAAACCGATAACATCATCCGCATGAGATGAGGAGGACATCTTGGATGGATCAGAATTAGCTCGAGCAACATTCAGAAGAAAATCATACAAAGTACCATATTTTGAATAAACCAAATCTAGGTACTGAGCCCGAGAAATGGTTTCTTCCTCAATAACTCCACCACCCATAGCGACATCACGAGCGATCGGGGGTAAAAGTGATTTAGTAAAACACTCTGCCAATAATATGTCAAGAAAGATTACTTTGATCATCCTTTGTCATTGTCTCCACTCATGAATATGGTTATAGATATTCATGGAGTCAATTTGACGAAGGGAGTTCAATATTTCAGTACCCGTCTCGTAGAGAATAGATAGTTGTGTTAGCGACCAAAAACGCACCAGCAATTTTGAAAGAGGGATGCCTAATCTTGTAGTGAAACTTTTGACAGCTTCCTGGGTTCCAAATGCATATTTGAAAGCACCGTTGGAAAGTTCAGGATTTGTAGATGTTGATCGACTATTTAAACATGCAAAACGGACTCTCCATGACCAAGAAAAGTGATTTTGAAAAAATCTGCACTTTCACCAGCGTAGAAGGCAGAATTATGACTAGTTAGTTGTGGAAAGTTGTGCCTTTCAGCAGCTAAGGAGCAGATTTTCGGGTGAGTTAGCTGTGGAAAGCTTGTCATGGCCAGAATAGCCAAATTTTCGCCCAGATCAGGAATTTTTGGGTTTGAATGGTTTGAATTCTTCTTCAATAAGCTGGTTATGAATTATCAAATCAAAATATGAAGGCCATTCTTGGAGATGAAGGTCAAAAGGGAATTTTTTGACTAGATTTGGTGATTTTCAAGGGCAAAATGATAGGGATTTTTGGCACACATCATCAAATTCGAATTCCACTTTCAAAGGAACGGATCAAAGAGCCTTGGAAGGCTAGGCTACACTTCATAAACTTTCAACCAATGTTTGAAGACCAAAAGATAGAGGTTGACCTCATCTTGAGGATCTCTCCTTATCTTTTGTGAATTAGTTTTGACTTTCTATTTTTAGAATATCAGATCCATTGTTTTAGGATCTGAAACTGATTGTAAGAGGCTATAAAGCCAAATACATTTGGAGCACTAAGGGGTTCGATTTTGGGTTCTACATGTTGCTACTGTAAGAAAGACTTATTCTTATTATATGAAAAATTTCAAGCTTCCTTCAGTTGTGTTGTCAGACTTCTCTTTTCTGTTCTCTGATATCTTATGAGTGAATGTTCTTTATTGATGCTCATTCAATCTGTATGTGACTG
>ML777191.1:390206-439673 GCA_009831015.1 Picea engelmannii
TTAAACCCATTGTGCTTGTTTTATATGAGTATAATCTGGTTCGATAGCTACTTTCTCTTCCATTTAATCCAACCTTGTCTGACTGCATTACTAGAAGGCCTTGTGAGATTTTATATTTCTAGACAGTCTTGAACACACAGTTCAGTCCCTAGATATTCATCTTGATCCAAAAAACACATCAATGATTAAGAAAATAGTTCCCAAAAAGAGTTAGTTACCAGGCATCTCCGACTTACAGCCTAGGAGAGTTTCCTGGAGTGATAACAAGTTGAATGTGTGTCAGGAAAGACATGGCAAGGGAGTTGAAATCATGAAAAGAAGCACGTGGTAGTTCAACATACCACTTTGTCGCAGAGCCCATAAGTGTTCGTTGGAAAAGAAGCAAACGTATAGAATCATCCATGAGAGAGTTTGATGAAAACCACAAATGGAAAGTCATCACATGGTTATTTGGATATTCTCCATATTTTCCGTCAAATTTTGGAATATCAAAAGGAAGTTTATCTAGAATAACTGGCCAAACCGGTGAATGAAAAATAGGAGCATTGGTTAACCGAGACAAGTTTGGGAGATCCAGAGTTGCAAGGAAAGGTAGTTGTCGGTTAATTTGCAGATGATACTAGTGTGGCATAGGAACACCAGTAGTACCATAAACTGGGTTAGGTGGACAATTGTAACCATTAGGTCCTCCTACATACAGTTGTTTCTGACCAGGATAAGTAGGATTCAATGATGGCTGAGAAACATTTTCATAGCCTGGTGGGTTATGAGCATTATAAGCCGGGTGATTTGCTTGCCCATAAGGAGGATAAACATGTTTCCCTTGAGGAGGGTAAGAAGTAAATCCCATAGGCAGATACACATGAGACCCATGGGGATGATAAGGTTGTTGTCCTTGAGGACTCCAAGTGGTGTTTGGGACACCTGGATAGGGTTGTCCATAAGATGGTCCGGAAGGAATGGGATTTGATACTCCTCCTTGTCGGTTATGATATGAGTGCCCCCCAATGTGGGGTTGGGTAAATATAGGGAAGGTACCCATAAGGATAGAATCTTTCATCAATCCAACACCAACGCTTTCATACATGATCTTTTGATCTCCCAAGAAAGGAATTTTGTTGGTAGCAGGAGCGCGAGCATCGGTTGTGCAGAAATCTAACTGATCAATAGTGACAATTTTTCCCTGATGAGGAAATTGTACACATCAAAACACCGATGAGGCAACGACAGTCATAGAATAAAACCAACTTCTTCCAAGTAACAATTTGTAATTGAGGGGAGCATCGACCACCTCGACATCAACAGTGATGGTTTTGTCACCCAACTAGACGAGAAGGGACTATAAAATCCCATGGGGATGGAAACCTCACCCATCGAATGTGTGTAACATTGTTGGGGATTTGTTAAGTGTGGGTGATTTTAAACTTTTCCAACATGCTAAAGACATGACACAAGTTGAGGCTCCCTCATCCAGAATAGTTCGGTGGATTTGTTGATTGTGAACAACAACATCAACTTGGAAAGCAAGTTGATGAGAGAGTTGAGATGTATAATTGTCCAGGTTAAACATGATATGGTTGGATGATTCAGGATAAACAACGCCAATAGAATCCAAGAGAGTTCTACATTGACTGGGGCAGTGTTTTAGAACTTCTAACACAAACATAGCACATGATGCCTGAGCCAAATATTCAACAATGTTGTAGTTCTGGGTGGCATGTGAACTAGGATTAAAGGTAGATTTATGGATAGTTCTCTTAGGAGGGCGTAAGATAGAGTTGAACGTAGGTTTCTCAATATGAAGTGGTCCAGATGGAGGATTAACTGATGGAGGACTAACGGAGGATGGTGATGGATTCGATAAAGTATCGGTACCGTTAGTGACTTTTCCTTTGTCAGGGTTACCTGGTGTGTCATATGTCTTAGAGCGAGTGGTAAAATTAATCCCATTAAACATATAAATATGTGGACTTGTTGAGGCCTCATCATGAGGATGGCTAGAACTGCCCACAGGAGAAGGGGTTTGAGAAACCATGGATTGTTGGTGTGGAAAAGGCTGAGTAAGAACAATGGGTTGTGAATTTCCATGGAAAGGTTTGGCCACTTCATCATGATGTGGGTAGTCTCGAGTGTAGTGATTGTCACCACAAATGATACATGGGAATTTCAGTTTTCGTTGTGGTTTCTTTTCGGTAGAAAGTGTTTGATTTTTTGGTTGTTCATTGTTATTGGTATTTTTTGATTTGTTTTTTTCCTTCTTCTTACCTATGGATTATTTTGAAGGGGAATATTTAAATGCATTCACCTTAGAGAGCTGATTTTGGGGGGAGGTAGAGGAGAGTGTGGTCAACTGGGAAGTTGTTAGCGATATTTCTTGCTAAGGGGTTTAGATATCAAAAGAATGGGTTAAAACCCACCTGTCCTAAGTTTTGGTGTGAATGCGCCCGTGCTTAAACGAGAATCAAGTTTGAGCGGCCAAGAATCGTGCTCCCAGATCAATGGTGCGCGTTGGATTCTGGACCCCCCTTTCCTTCCGACCTTTAAGCAGGGGGGGGGTCCGGAATCGGGGGCGCACCTCTCCAATGGTCCAGATGAGCGCGCCCGGATCACCGGCGATGAAGAACATTCCAGACCCCCCCCCCGCCTTTCTACCTTTAAGCAGAGGGGGGGGGTCCGGAATCCCATGTGCGGCTTCCTGGCGGCCACGATCGTAGCACCCAGATCAATGGCGCTCGTGCAGCCCCGCCCCTCTCAGCTGCCCTGTGCTTAACCAGTGTGGGCCCTCCCCCTGTCATTTCATTCTTCCTTCCGCCTTTCCCCTGCTGCCGTGTGTCATCCATTCACCTCTCCTCTTTGGTCCGCATGGCTCTCCCTTCTTCCCACCATCCGCTCATTACCTGCCACGCATCCCGTTCCTTTCCACATCAGTCTCTCACCCGAAGGTGAGTTCATTCTCCTGTCTTCTCCCCATCTACCCGGGTGTCTTCCGCCATGGATCATCCTCTGTCACCCCTCTTCGCCATCACTCCTCATTCTCCGCGCTGGCCTCCACACCTGCCCCTCAAGCTATTCAGTTATTCCAGGTGGCAGCGCGAGAAGTCGTCCAGATCCCAAAGTGTTGAGTTGGCTGGGCCGTTCTCAAATCCCAAGAAGCAGTTATTGAAGCAGTTGGTGGTGGTTAGACATCGTCTCCGCCATAATGGGGACATCCTACAATGAATTAAAGGCACGTCGATTCGTCGGTGTAACTGTCAGAAGATCTATCGCATCTGCCACAAGTTGCACGATTAGTCAAAGACTATGGCTGCAGAGTGTCAAAAGCCATGCAGACACAAAGCTTTCAATGCAATTTCTTGGTTCTGCTGCTGTTGTTGTTTTGAGTATATGTAGGCATTTTTGCCATTTTTGTATCTATCGATGGTAGAGATAAGATCCCGACTGTAAAGTTTCAGCGATACTCTGGTTTCCTGGTTATGCCTCTGTGTTTGAGACTTCTTGGTTTATAACAAACAGTTTCCTTTCTTTTCCATCTTTGTTTCATCTTTGCTAGAGGGTTCACAGTTGAAGGATTCACGTGGACTTAACAATCTTGTTGCGATAAAGGATTTGTTGCGGCATCTTTGTATTCTCTGGTATATGTGTTTGAATGTAAAAGGATTTTGTGTTCGAATACATTTCTTCTTCAGTCTGTCACAAACCGGATGTCTGTGATAGATCTTGCACCCTTCTTGCATAAGTCTTCCACCTACTCACCCTTTTACTATGACTCACTGTTTGGAGTTTATCAAGACCTCACTCGTTCATGCATGCCTGGTCTGGTTTTTAAGTTGAGATTGTGTTGTTTTGAGTTCTCCTCCATTTGATCACCCTTTAAAACAAAACGTGATATTAATCTGATGGGCTTCGGGCTCTGCTCCTGCTAGCAATCCAGGAGTGACCTCCGAACGCCAACAGAAGTAGATTGATTTTTTATGAAACCGATAACACCGTCCCCATGAGATGAGGAGGACATCTTGGATGGATCATCATTAGCTCGAGCAAAATTCAGAAGAAAATCATACAAAGTACCATATTTTGAATAAACCAAATCTAGGTACTGAGCTCGAGAAATGATTTCTTCCTCAATAATTGCACCACCCATAGCGACATCACGAGCGATCGGGGGTAAAAGTGATTTATTAAACCACTCTGCCAATAATATGTCAGGAAATATTACTTTGATCATCCTTCGTCGTCGTCTCCACTCATGTATATGGTCAAAGATATTCACGGAGTCAATTTTACGAAGGGAGGTCAAGAGTTCAGTACCCGTCTCATAGAGAATAGGTAGTTGAAAGTGTGTCAGGAAAGACGTGGCAAGGGAGTTGAAATCATGAAAATATGCACGTGGTAGTTCAACATACCACTTTTCCATAGAGCCCATAAGTGTTCGCTGGAAAAGAAGCAAACGTATAGAATCATCCATGAGGGAGTTTGATGAAAACCACAAATGGAAAGTCATCACATGGTTATTTGGATATTCTCCAGATTTTCCGTCAAATTTTAGAATATCAAAAGGAAGTTTAGCTAGAATAACTGGCCAAACCGTTGAATGAAAAATAGGAGCATTGGTTAACCGAGACAAGTTTGGGAGATGCAGAGTTGCAAGGAAAGGTAGTTGTCAGTTAATTTGCAGATGATACGAGTGTGGCATAGGAACACCAGTAGTACCATAAATTGGGTTAGGTGGACAATTGTAACCATTAGGTCCTCCTACATACGGTTGTTGCTGACCAGGATAAGTAGGATTCAATGATGGCTGAGAAACATTTTCATAGCCTGGTGGGTTATGAGCATTATAATCCGGGTGATTTGCTTGCCCATAAGGAGGATAAACATGCTTCCCTTGAGGAGGGTAAGAAGTAAATCCCAGAGGTAGATACACATGAGACCCATGGGGAGGATAAGGTTGTTGTCCTTGAGGACTCCAGGTGGTGTTTGGGACGCCTGGATAGGGTTGTCCATAAGATGGTCCGGAAGGAATGGGATTTGATACTCCTCCTTGTGGGTTATAATATGAGTGCCCCCCAACGTGGGGTTGGGTAAATATGCCTCTTGAAGATACTCCCCAAGATTGTGAAGGGTTTCTAGAAAATGAACGTTGCCCCCTTGCCAGCGGTGGATTAACGACCGGGGTATGACTGGAAAAGGGAGGTTGCCCTCCGGGAAGAACATGAAAAGGGGGTTGTCCCCCGGGAGGGGTAGGCCCTCCATAAGATGGTGGTATTCTAGGGGGGATAGGTCTACAAGATGGTGGTTTCCCTCTAGTCTATTATATTTGGCTGGCAAGGGCTTGCATTCTTGGGTGAAAAGATGTCCCAGCAAGATCATGTGGAACATGTGGAGATGTAGAGTGAAAGTTTGAAAAAATGGGGGTAGGGGTCGAAGTGCCTTGGGAATGAGTTGAGGTGATGATTCCATCATTAGGATGGACTTGTGTTGACATAACAGTAGAGTTAATGAACTAATCGATGGGGTGAAACATAGTTTGACCAGATGGCCCAGTTTCAACAAGAGGTTCATGAGGATTAAAGGTTTGTCGAATTGATTCAAAATGCTCATAGAGATCACATCCTGATGAAGTCCTCCATACAGAAAGAGTAGGTGTGGGATTTGTATCTACTACAGTGGTAGGATAAATAGGAGTCCTATACTCATCATCAAAGGTTGGTTCTATGGATCCCATATATGTTTCGGTAAAATCTATCGCAGGTAACTGTGGGACTTCTTCATCTATGACTTTCCCAAGGGAGTCTAAATGAAGAAAAAGTGGTTCGAGAGGGGTTGTCGACACATATGTAGTGCGAAGAGTGGGATTATAAACCATAACCAAAGCGACTTCTTCATTATCTAATGGAGGAGCACCAACACTCCCAGCGTCAAATTGATTTTCTACCTCTCCACAATAGTTGTCTTCTGAAGGGTTAGGAGGTAAGGGTTGGTATCCTTCCGAAGGAATCCCTTGCATCCTACGTGATCGATGAAGACCTTTATCATCTATAGGCTCAATTTTGGAGAAAAATAGTACATGCTGAAAATCTAGGGCCAACTATCAAAAAGAAACAACATATGCTAATAAAATCTAGGAATCAAAACCAATCAAACAAAAATTCTCTCAATGATTGTACTAGTTGGTGATGAAATCCAACGTCGCGTTATCAAGTCAAGAAGGGGCTAGATTATGGTGGAACAGTTACAATGGTGACCTGCTTAATGGACTTTCACCTTGGTGCAAGCTTCCACACAGTAATTGTGGATTTACCCTCCAAGGAGCCCGAGTGAGTTTGACCAATGCATGTTCCAAGTATAGTTAGACTTCCCTTCACCATCACCTTATGTAAGTCCCTAAATATTATGGAAACTAAGGACACCAACTCACAGTAAACCCCTGGGCCGGCACAGTTGACAGTCTAATCTGAACGTATGGGCAGGATAACAAGTCCAAAATCAACTCGAGAGGCATAATCGTGGGTATACCCTCAAGTGACCCCCAATATACAATCTGACCACTACAAACAATTGAACCACGGAGGGATAATCCCTATAATTCTATGGAATGTGACCTCGTGCGTAACCCCTGTGTGAGAGGGGGATCCCAGAAATCCTGTACAACAATTGGATTTGACTCCCCCTATCTCAGGATGCTAATGTTTGTTTTGAAAAAAATTGGAGAGTTGTACTCACAGCCTAATCCAAAGTACTAGTCCTAATCTAATGTTGGTGGAAGATTCTAAAAACAAAATGTTCTAGATAAATTATAATTAGTGATAATTTTATAGATGTTCTTTACTCAAGGGTGTATGAAAGTGAAAACTGATGGTATTGTGACTCAATTCCCAAAAAAAAATGCACAAGAAAATGATAAGCAATCTCAATCAATTGTTTCTCAATCAAATCCAATGTATGTTAAAAAAATTCAGAAATGCCTTCTAATATCCAAACCAATCACTAAAATATGTCCTTTTTCTTATATGTGAATGATAATCAGATGTAAAAATTCTAATGTCAATCAGACTTCAGGATTAAACAATCAGAAGCAAACCTCACACAAACAAAAATACACTCTCATCGTGAATAAACAAGAAGGACAAAGATAACCAAATTTGCAAACAAGAACCAAAAAACCTCAAACAAAAGAGAAATGTTGGAAAACTAACCTCAAAGATCAAATGGAAAGGTTCACAGACCTTTGGTTTTCCTCACAAAAGCTTCCACTCAATTAGATAAACGAGAAGAAAACAACAAGTTAACTCTAGGTCAACAAAGACAAAGAGTGACTTCAAGGCAAGGAAAGAAAATGTCAAATTCCCAAACAAAAGAGGATGAATTCTTATAAATAAGGTTTTGAAGGCCAATGACAAAGACGAACTGAGAGTATGAGACTCTGGGCAAGTGCGAAAAACAAAAACTGAACTCAGAAATTGAAAAACTAGAGGATTTTTCATAGAAAAGGGGGTAGCACTATGGTGTAAGGGGCACCAGAGTGTTCCAACTCTCTATGTAAGACCACCAAGGAGTGTTAAATCTCTGGTAGCAAGGGCTGGGGAGCACTCTGCTTCAAAAGTTCAGAAAAATGCCCAAAAACTCAAAAAACCAAGTAGACTCAACAAATCAGGGTGATCATGATGAAATAAAGAGGCAATCAAAAAAAGATAAGAATCAAAAAGACAGTGTGGATAAGTTCAAATGAGTGGGAAAAGGACCAAAAAAAGATATGGGAATGGAAACAAAAAATCAGATCTCCTCCCCAGTGGAGTCGCCAATTTCTGTTACAGGTGAATCCCCCTGCGGACAAGCGGATTACCTCTTGGTCTCTAGACTGCTAAGGCTAAGACAAAAAATTTCTTAACATGGAAACTAACCTCCCTTTAGATCTAACCAAGCTAATATATGAAGGTGAAGAATAAATATATGTACCTTATTAGTCCTTGCAAAGTCAAGGCTGAGCTTTGATCTTGAGCTCCTTGATAGGTCTTGTAGAACAAACCAAGATATAATGGAATTCCTATTCTACTGATATTAGCTCAATCATAGATCTATATATTGAATACGAACTCATGTGGAACAAGCATATGTTTGAAATAAACAGGCCAAGCATTGATATATTGATAAGAACAAGTAAAAGTACTTACAATCCTTTGATGAGGGTGCAACAACTTCTTCCAGTTCTCCTTGTCCAACCCCTTTGCTCAAGTAATCTACATTGATTTCTTTGATGACATCTCACTTATGAGATCATAAGTGTCACATCTCCAATCTATTTTGTTCATACCACTTACAGGATCATAAGTTTGGTATCAATCTCTAGTCTCTACTTTCTGTATGTTGGATATGAGATCATAGGTTTCATACCTCCAATCTTTTTCCAAAAATCATCTTTCGCATGATGCCACAATTTACTGTGCATACTGGCATGCCAATGTTTTCCCGCACGGTGCCAAAATTTACTGCGTGCATGCCTGGATGACAACCTTTTCCCATGCACACTTCGTGACCCCAATTCTGGTCACTTCGAAGTTACTCTTCCGTGAATATTCGCTTCAACTGAACCCCTCTAGCCCATCCAAGCTCAGTGTTGAACTAAATCTTTGATACTATTCTATAATGTTCCCCCGGCCAACCTCAGGCTAGAGTGCACCACTCCAGAGAAACCACTCATGCTCTGATACCAGTTGGTAACATTCCCAGCCTTCAGGTCGGGCCATGCTACTCTAGGGAACACTTTCATTCCCATACTGTGGAACATACAATAGCATACCCAGTAGTCAATTGAGCAATGCCACATAAAATTACTCTTTAAACTGCATACAACTAAGACATATACATACAACACGCTCATGGAAGCTTTACATATAAACATAAACAAACAATTACTTTCTATATCATACGACTTTTATACTGAAATAACAGTAACTATAGATATGCAACATTTAGAATTACCCATAAACATACAAGCAATTATAATCACATATATTATAAACCGTAACATAGGCATGTAAATAACAAGTAGCATATCATTTTTATCATACAGATGGTACTTATATTGGAAAGAGTGTCACCAATTGTGTATAGACCATCCACAAACCTCCTAGCCATAGACTACAGTGTTCATCACTCTCAACAGTGAGTCACCCCGGAGCTGGGACTTAACTCCACCCAGGGTAAAGGGTTCCTATCCAGGCTAAGGCTCATGGACAATAGGAAAGACTCTGTCTCATGTGCTCACTCAACTATCAACCTACAACCTCTCATTCCCCACATGCCTATCCCACCCAAGGAAGTGTTCCCCTTCTCTTCTCAACAGTACCTTCGTTTCCCCACTTCCCTTCCAAGGCTTCAGCAACAGGCCAGACTAAAAGTCTCAAAGCGTTGTAGTTGCAGTCTAGCACCTTCAGGAATCAATTCCCATCAATTCTCTCGCTTAGAGAATTTCTCACGGGCCTGACAATCTTCTTCTTCAATCCCTATCCAAGATAACCAGGTACACCAACCAAAAGGGCTATGGAAATAGGCTTTAGAATGGTGAAATGGTTGTCTCAAGGATAACGGAATGCATGAGTGAAATAGTCATGGAATCATTGACTGGATAACTAAGTGTGGAGGAGAATCACTGTGAACTCTTCATGGAATTCATTCCCCCCGAATAATGGTCGTCAGGCTACTGGTAAGATATCCATGATAAGTCTCTCAATGAGCTAAGTTCCCCCACGATATGAATGCATGTCCCCAACTTGACCCTTGTTATATCGGAAGTTACTTTGGTCCACTTATCCCCAACTTTAGAACTTAGGATAAAATAATTATCCATACTTTATGTTTTATGAAATATTAATATAATATTCCCTTGACTTTTGGCCCTCCCTTTCCCTAACTGGTGAAGTTTAGTCCCCAATCTCTTTTATCGTGGTCATTATACACGCAGCGATGTATATTACATTAATCATGAGTCGTGTACAAAGTAGGTGCATTGACCTTTGACATCTAGGAATTCCGGCCTAATACAAAAACATAAGCTTCCTAGATTATAATAACCAGCTCACCAACCTATAAAACATATCATATACACGAGGCTCGTTCTCCTCTATACTGCACGCACCTTAGTTACTGCGTGCGGTATCCTAGAATGTACATATTACATCATTTTACTACGCAGTTCATGTGTGCACTATACCACATGATGTGCATTACCAAATGAGGTCGAAACAACTCACCAGCTTAAGTACATTCATATTATATTTACAATTGGGTTCGATCGAGGGATATTACAGAGTTGGCCAATGGCCTTCCAACATGCCAATGACATCACACAAGCTAAGGCACCCCACTCCCTCATTAACCACCGTATGGAAAATGTTTTGAGTAAAATATTTTTCGGTGTAAGCCACTACTATCTTAAACACAACGTGGTAAGGACAACGAGGTTTCAAGTCGGTTGGATAAAAAACAATCGCTCATGAGTTACAAGTTTCTATCGATCCCAAGGTGGATAATAGATATTTTCTCTACAAAGGGAAACTGTGGAGGACTTCCAAAGAAGACATCGTGCAAGGGGTCTATGCTAAATCTTCCACAATGGAGTAGTTCTGGGAGGCCCTCGCGTTTGGGAGAAGCCTTCTTAAATTCACCTTTTGGGATGCGAGTCATCATTTCTCTCGCCATCCTCTCAATCTAGAGAGGAGTCAGTGGGTTCGTGGCTTCTTTTCCCTTCTCAATAGATTTCGTCATTCCGTAATCTTGAGCCCTGGTCACTATATTGGCTGCAACATTCATCATGTAAATATTTGTGGCTGGGTTGTTACTAGTAGTCACAGGGGGTCCTTGACTGCCCCCTTTCGCACTCAAGGATGTTGAATCTTGAGCCATGTTTTTCCCATGTGGAAATGGGTTCGTCAGCAAAACAAGCTATTGTTTTTCCAATAGCCTCTGATCTTCTGCAATCCGAGGGCACAAATCAGTCGGGTGGTCTTCCGTGAAAATATTACATGGACACTTCGACTTCTTCTTCTCCTTTTTTCCCCACCAGCAATATTGGTAGACTTTTTATCCCCTTTACCATTCTTGTTCTAGTGTTTATTCTTTCCCTCAGGATTTTGTTTGGCCTTAGGTTTCATCGACTACACACTGTGTACGTCCGACGACTAGGTAGGGGGAACAACCGAAATAGAATTCTAGTTGGTCACAGTCTGTTGTATTGACAGTTGTTGCAATTGAATTGACAACAGATCAGTGGAATTTCCTTGCACTAAGCCCACAATACCATCGACATGGGATCCATACTTTTTCTTTTTCTTATAGAGAATAGACTGTGGCGCATCTAGAAAAATCTCATAGAGCATGCCGGACTGAGAGTAGATAAGTTAAAGATGTTGCACTCTCATTATCACCTCCTCTTCTAAAAACACTCCAGAATTCATTACGTCCATGGATATACAGGCCACCAAAGACTTCATGAACCACTCAAGCAAGAAATAAGGAGGGACCTGGACCTTAATTAAGATATTTTGATGCTGCCATTCTCAGATATGATCGAAGATGTGGTCGGCCTTGGTTTGCTCAAATTTGGCTAGCAATTCGGTGTTGACATCATATCTCACAGGTAACTTTAAATGGTTCAAGAATACCATCACCAAGTCGTTGAAGTAAGAGTACCTCGAGCAGTCAATCTCAATATACCATTTCACAGCACCCCCTATAAGAGTGCGTTGAAAGAGGTGCAACTAGACAGATTCATCCCTCGGTGATTTTGATGAGCACCATAGATTAAAAGTTGTCACATGATCACCTAGATATTCACCAGGATTAAGTTCAAATTTTTTAATATACGAGGGAAACTTAATCGGCATGGGGGGGCAATGCGAATCATGACAAATTGGATCGTTCAGTAATATCGACAAGTCTGGTAGATGTAGCATTGCTAGAAATGGAATTTTAGGTTGTGTACTATTTACAGGAAAAGAGGGTCCTGGAGTTTGACTAGCACCAGGTTTCCAGGAAAAGTTGGACTATTGGCCAGGGTTCTAGTAGAAACTGTGCCCTTGAATAGAATATGGAAACTTGTCTATTGGGGTATCATTGGCTGACTCTCATAGTTGGATGACATATATTGTGCGTGGATTGCTCCCAGGATTGTGTTCCAATGATTTTGGAAGGGGATACCCCAGCCAATCCGATAGGCATAGGTACAGAGCCCTGCATGGGGTTCCATTGAGCATGGAAGGGGTTTCCCCCTAATGGAATCCCTTGCGAGGGAAATAATGCCTACCAAGTATTCCAAAGACCCTAAGTGGAGAAAAATCCAGTCGTTTCTCCCTATCAAGGAATAGTACCATGCACCAGGTTCTGTTGCCCAAAACTAGGGTTTCCCCCAGCCAAGACAGGAGTCAAAGAAAATGTGTTGTTCCCAAATGCGTCGAGCAAAGAGAAAAGCATAGATCCTACCAACGTTGTATAAGATGAAGTTTCTAAACTGCCTCCACTGAACAAGCTATAATTAGTGTTTGGCCTAATTGGTTGTTGAAAAGCACCACCAGGCGAAGGGGGCGAAGGAGGTATATGACCCCCATTGTAAGGGATAACATTAAAGGGGAATTAATCTCCCCTGGTTGACCCTTGTACAATATCGTTTGAGCTCCCTACCCCCAGACCCATGGTCTGTGAGGTAAAGTAGGTAAGAACCGAGTTTGAATCAAATACAAGAATCCCATATGAGAAGAGAGGGCCTATCACACTCTGATTAAATGAAGTGGTGGTCAATGTCGATAACGATATTGGACCATTGACCGAAGTTGAATAATTTTAGACCATTGTGGCCCTGACTGTCGAAGGTGGGAGAGGAGTTAGGATTTCCCCTATGGTAGTAGCTGTAATGAGAGTATGAGGACTCCTAGACGAAGTAGAAACATTCTCTTCCATTTCCTCTTGTAGGAATATATGGCACTTAGAAAGTGTCACCTTAGGAGGGACAACCTGAATCAAGAATGGCACCAACAAGTCAGTAATTAGAGGGTTGGATGGCCTGAGGACATCTGCCTCAAGGTCATAAATGGTAGGTTCTTCTGGAGTCAAATAGTCTCCTCGCGGAGCAGGCTTTGGCATTGTTTCCTACGTCCTGGTCGCTTCGAAGGACCCTTATTGGTCAATTCTTCATCGTAACGGTGGCGGAGGTGGCTCCAATGTAACCGACGATAGGCCCTGAAGCCTTCTCGACCGACGGAGTTGTTGATATTCAACCTTGTGAAATTATTAACCGAAACAGTAAGGCTTAACTAGAATTTGAACACCAAGCACACACTAAAAAATTTCTTAAAGACAAATCAAGCAGTTGACTATCTAGTAGGAAGGATAGTTACACTAATCGTCATTGGAGCAACTAACCGGTGTAAGTGAAACTTGAACATGAAACCACCCTCCAGGTATACTCTGTGAAGCACAATCCGACGTCTTCCCCAAATACCGCGGTATACCCCTGTAGTCACCCATATAAGTCCCTATAAGATGGGAAACTAAGTTTCCAGCTCGCAGTCAGTCACTAGGAGGGTACAGTCGATAGTCGGGCGGATCGCAATGAGAAGGATAACAAGTCTGAAGCCTATCAATGGTATTTAAAGTAAATGGTATGGAAGACAAAAAATGATCTCTAATGGATTCGAGGTCTAAGAAGATCCATGGGCAAATGCAATCGGTATTACTCCTGAGAGAGGCCCTCAATATATCTTCCCCACTACATTCAATTTGTCTTTGGAGGGGTTATCTTTGTTTCCTTTCCTCACACAACCTCGTGTTTATCCCCTATGTTAGAGGGGGGTCATAGATAAGTTTTACGACACTGGACTTAAGAACTCCCTAACTCATACTCCAATGTTTGATTTAACGGCCTCTAAGATTTTCCTCTCCAACCTAATTCAAGGCCCTAAAAACCCTAAACTAGTTTGTGGACCCTACAAACAAAAAATTCTAGAGTATTTTAGATTAACAGTTATTTTTAAAGGCTTTATTTACTCACAAGGCATGGTGGTGAAACTAATGGTGTTATAAAGAGACGAAAATGAGGAGAAAATTAAAGCACTTGAAAGAAAAATTACTTCAAATTTAAAAGAAAAACTTTGTAACTAACTCTTTGTAAACACAACGTTTCTTAACTAACTTTTCAATATATTGCAAAGAAAACCTAAAAATTGTTTTCTCTTGAATAC
Source organism: Picea engelmannii (assembly GCA_009831015.1). Lineage (NCBI taxonomy): Eukaryota > Viridiplantae > Streptophyta > Pinopsida > Pinales > Pinaceae > Picea > Picea engelmannii. Next base: position 404,438 of record ML777191.1, read on the forward strand.
AAGATACTTATGTTTCAAGAAATAAAAAAAGAACTTGAAAGAAAGACTCTTTTTCCTATTTTCAAATAAAAACTCTAACTACTTTTCCAAACTAAAATGCAAGAAAATGAAATTCTTTTTTTTGAATTTCTTTAAAGAGAAAAACTGAAGTAAATATTTTTATTTTTTCAAAGAAAGTAAAAAGGATAAAAAGAAAACTGAAACAAGACTGGAAAAGACCTTCATCCCACTGCAGATCGCAGGGATTCAATCAAGAAACCAAGATGGCATATCTACAAATCGACACATTCCTTAAAACCTTTTTAAGGGTAAACAAAAGAAGACCAAGAAAACAAGTTAACTGAAACCTATACCCAAGCTATGGTCATGAATGGAGACTCTACACTGATCCAAGAAATCCTTGAGAAGTGTGAACTTCAATCAGGAAAGAGGCAAACTCCCTCTTTTTTCAAAACATTTCATGAAACAGGGACGCGGGTTGTTGCATCAGCAGCCTGCATATGCACGTGGGTTGTTTACTGAGAAGAGATTGTATGTACGCTTGATGACCCAAGACAGTGTGCATACACCTTTGTATCTCTTCAAAAAATAAAAAGACCAGGAAGGATTACAGAGCAGGGACAACTAGTATGCACCCTGGAGGTGACCAGAATCCCTTGACAGAATCAGAAAACTTGAAATAAACTTGAAAGGAAAACTAACCAGTCAAACAACCCAAAATCCCCTAAAAAACCTTAGAGACAATACCCAATATGGTCGCCAGTTCTACTAGCAGGAAAACCCCCCTTTTAACTAAACCAAGGTTCAAGATGTAGACTGATCAAATAATCATCTAAAATTTAATCAATTCTCTATTCTACCTTAAATATACCAAAACCAATGTAAAGAAATAAAATCAAAGAAGAGATCGGGTAACTATACCTTTAATCCCACATCTGGTGATGATCTCCTCAAGCTTGAAATTTCCACTGACTGCACGTCTCCTCCCAAGGTTGACCTACATCCAAAGATAGGAAAACAAGAACTGAAATCATGTTATTATATTCATAATTTAGGGTTAGACATTAAATGATAAGTATAAATCAATAAAATTAACCAGACACCATCATTTGGGACAGGAAAATGTGATTATTTTATGGCATGGTCTCAACGGTCCAATGGCAACCTTTCCGGCAATAATTGTGTTTCTATCCATTTCAGAGTGTAATTCTAACGGTCGAGACACCTCCAAAGGTCATATAACTTTGTCATGGTGAAGTACCATTCAGCGTTGTTCAAGTTCTACAAGCCTGCCTTCTGCGAAGTCTTCTCTGGAACTTCTTGCAATTTTTCTAACTTTGATTTCTTCTTACTGATATTTCTAACCTTATTTCCTGTCATCTGAGTCTCTGGATTCCTCTTTCCATTCCTATTATTATCTTCTCTTAGCGTAGTAACTGTGCACTGTTGAGGGTCTTTCAAAGGGTTCGAGTGTAATACTTATTTTCTTACTATTTTCAGGGTAGGAGCTCTTCTCTCCTGTATGGATAGGTTTTTTAATCCTTCCTACGTTCTTTCAACTTCGATAGCTAATTATGTGGCCTTGAATTGCTTCGACTTATTTTCTTATTCTTCTATTAGTCGCTTTGTTTTTCTAGTCATGAAATCCCTTAATTCTTGTTTTTTCTATTCTGTGGCTTCCTCCTATGTTTTCCTTCGGATCTTCTCTTTCTCAATCCAGGTCTCTCCTAACACAAGTACAAAAGGAGCGTTGTTCTCAACAAACTTAATGACTTCAAATTCTTCTTCAGTCTATGTTCCATGAGTAATCATGGGTATATTAGTAACTCTTCCACATAGGGTTATCATATTTCCTTTAAACAATCCTATCCTTCCCAATGAAGGAATCATAGCAGGCTTTCCCAAAATTTCCCAAGTACTTTATGGCATAAGATTCACATGTGTTTCCTCATCCAATACACAGTCTATGTCTAAATCTCTTATTCTAGTTTATATGCGCTGCTTTTCTTTTAAGATCTCTGGAGAACTGATGTCTTTGTGATCATTCAGTGTTTCTTTCAGCTGTAATAACATAGTCTCTTGTTCTTTCAGGTTTTCTAACGTATCCTTAGTCTTTTGACCTTCTTTACAGTTTTCATGTCTCGTGTTCATCTTTTCAACTTTAACAATCATTCTAGGGAAATCCAAAACCTCATGATCAACATCTTTACAACAAATACAAATAGGACCTACACTAGGACATTCCTTAGAAAGATGTCTCAGTCTTCTGCAATTATAACACAGTGTCAATACTCTCTTTCTTTTAAATGATCCCCAACCTTTTCTGTACTATGCACTAGGATCACAGCGATGGGTTTGCAATCTGCAAAAATTCTTTCTAGTTTCCTGCATCCACTTATTAGTCCAAAAATTCTTTCTATGCATAGGAATAACATATATTTTACTATGTCTATCAAATTTATTCAAATCAAATATTTCTTCTAGCTGTGTGTTTTCAAACTAGAACAAAATCTATCAAACATACTTGAATTCATACTTTCGAAGAAAAAAATTCCACTTATCTTACCTTTACCAGAGCACAACACAAAGATTTAAGATCTTACCTCTTTTCTTCAAATCAGACTTCTCTTTTAGCACAGATATTCGCAAGTCAAGTAGAATATTGTGCACTATAGCAACAGATCTATGCACAAAGCTTTCTCTTTTCTTCAGTTCCCAGCAATCACAGTTTCAGGTCCCAAAAATGGAACCATTTGTTGGCATAGGGGTAGACCCAGGGTTCAACGCACCAACAAAACCCTAACTACCGGCCATTTCGACAACACCTCTGAAGCAGATGAAGTCTCACCCAAGTAGATGCAGGGGGGGTTGTAGGACTCAAGTGTCTACAACCTAGCTGGGACACAGATCTGTGATTACAACACTTAATAGAGAAATTAGCCAATAGTATCCATTAAGATATGATTCTTATTCACATCATAGATTAACCCTTATTACAAATCAATGAAGTAGTAATCAAGATTAAGCATATCTAATCCTTAAGCACATAGCATCAGAGAAGATCTAGCATATATTCATATATCAATAACTAAGCATCAATGGATCTACCTATCACATATCAAGAACAGTACACTAAGCAAATATAAACATCATGATCAACATTGCACAAATCACATCAACACAGGATATACGTGGTTCACCCCAGTGTGGGGATACGTCCAACAACTCTTCTTCTTATTTATTAGTCTCCTTCAATCTTCTTACAGGAACAGAGCCACAAAACCAACTCCACCAAGGACAGGAGATCTGCGCACACTTCACCAAATCCTCCTTCCTCTATTTAGATCATGGCACAAAGCCTTATACAGTCCGTGCACAAAGCCTCTTAGGGAAAGGGAGGGCCAAATTTAGGAAAAGGGGCTAAGCTAGAGAACTTGAACCAAAAAGGAATATTATATTAATATTTCCTAAAGTATAAAAGTATGGATAATTATTTTATCCTAAGTTTCAAAGTTGGGGATAAGTGGGCCAAAGTACCTCCCAACATGACAAGTGTCACGTTGGGGACATGCATACATATGGTTGTGACTTAGTTCTTTTGGGGGACACTCTTCCATCATCTTTTCCTTCATTCAGACCATTTATTCCTTTGATCATACATCCATGATGCCATGGCCATTTTTCACTCACGCGGCCAGTTATCCTCCATACTTTCTATCATTGTACCTGAACCTATTTCCATAGCCATTTTTCCTGTTGGTGCACCTGGTTAAATTTGGAGCAGGATTGAAGAAGTGGGTTGTCAGGCCAATGGGATATTGAAGAGGTGGGTTTTCAGGCCTGTGAGCAATTCTCTGAGTGAGATAATTGTTGGGGATCGATTTCCTGAATGTGATAAACTGCAGCTACAATGCTCTAAGACTTCTGATCCGGCTTGTTGTTGAAGCCCTGGAAGGGAAGTGGGGCAGCTGAAGGACTGTTGAGCAGAGAAGGGGCACACTTCCTTTGGTGGGACAGGCATGTGGGGAATAAGAGGTTGTAGGTTGTTAGTTGAGTGAGAACCTGAGATGGAGTCTTTCCTATTTTCCATGAGCCATTAGCCTGGTTAGGGACCCTTTACCCGGGTGGAGTTTAGTCCCAGCTCGGGGGTGACTCACTATTAAGAGTGATTAACAGTCTAGTCTAAGGCTAAGAGGTTCATGGAAGGTCTTCATGTAGTTGGTGACATTCTTATGAAGATAAGTGCCAATTGTGTGATAAATTTACATGTTGTGTTGTTATTTTATGGATTTATCCTGTGTATGATTTATAATTGTGTTTATATTTATGGATATTTCCTGTATATGCTGTATGTATGAGTTTATTGTTATTCAATATGAATCTGTGCATTTATAGATGTATTTGATTGTTTACGTTATATATAAATGCTTCCACAAGAATTTTGTATGTATATATTTTTATTGCATGTAGATAGAAAATTGTATGTGGCATAGCTCAATTGGATATTGGGTATGTTACATTATGTTCTGCAGAGAGAACGTAAGAGTTCTTTGGTGTAGTGTGTCCTAGCATGGATTGTCGGGAACGTTACAAAATGGTTTTCATAGCTAAGTTAAGTGGTCTGAGTAGTGGCATTGCTCGGCCTGTTGGTGATCGGGGACATTACAATATGGTATCAGAGCTTCAGTTTTCAACACTGAGCCTGGATGGGTTGAGCAATTTAAGTTGAAGCAAAATTTCATAGAGGATTTATTTCGAAGAGACCAGATTTCGAATTACGGAATGTCCATGATAAAAGGTAACAACAATTGTGCGAAATTGGGAAAAAACCCCAATTTATGTTGTTAAATTCATGGGAAAATTGGGAAATTCGTCCATGTGGTGAGATATTATTGATTTAATATATGTTCTAGCAAAATCAGACCTGGAATTGGTTGAATTTGAAGTTACAGTGAATTCATGACAGTTGGAGCGAGTTTTATAATTAAAATTCCCAATTCGTGAATTGAGTTTGGGAAAATTCATTCCAGAGATGTCAACCCGCAGTGATCTGTTGTTACAGAGGTTGAACTAGTGTTATCAGGTTGAAATTGAATGGATTTTCATAGTTGTATAATGACTATGGTAAATTGGGGAAAAGGTTAGGAAAAATCCCCAATTTCTGCAGCGAAATTCACGAGGATTTGATGCACATAAAGGTGAATGTGCGCAGTTGGGCGCACTAAATATGCATGTGGTGCAGTGAAAAGATTGGGATAGGTAACATTTAGTACCGCGTGGAAAAACATGTTAGCGTGCAGGCGAGTGGGATAAAAATTTAGTACCGCATGGAAATGTTGGTGTGTGGGGTGCACGTGGTAAATTTTGGCACCGCACAGAAAACTATGGTCTGCGGATGCGCATGGTAAATTTTGGCGCCGCGTGGAAAAATATTAGTGTGTGGGTGCACACACTAAATTTAGCATTGTGTGGTCCATTAGAAAGTGCACGTAGTATACACACACATAAAAATGGCGCGCGGGTTGTATGCGGTATTGGCAGAGTGCAAAGGAGTTTAGTTGGTGCACGCACAATATGGGTATATGTTGTCGCACAATAGTTTAGTATGGTGCGTACAGAGTATTGATGTGTGGTGGAGGAGTACTAAACTTGGCATGGTGCAACGCGTAGAGTGAATTTTGCATAGGATACCAGCATGCAATACAAAATAAATAAATAAATGTGTGCAACAGATAATAGTGCAAGAACCAAAACTGTGCGCAGTGGATATTGGCGCATGACACAAAAGTAGTGCGTGCAAGTTATTGGCGCAACGGAGAAGTAATGCACAGTGGTTATAAGTGCGCAGAGCATGATTTACCCTGTGTTGTTTCTACGCATGATAAGTATAGGCATATTGGTTGATATATGTGCATGTGAACTTGTTTGAAGGGAAAATAACAACAGAAAACTAGTGATTTTATGTGATGTTTTATATCATTTGAACGCCATCTTTTACAACGCATTTTTAAAGGCCTTAAGAGCATTTTGAGAAAATCAAAAACCACGAGATAGAGGTGTACCGAAGGTACATGTTGTCTCTGACGATCAAATAAAATAGCTTGGAGAGATCTTTCTAATGGTGTAAATTGTTCGTCAAACGAATCTTTTATGAGAAAGTTACAGCACAAACAATGGAGGGTAAATATTAAGACCCATCTAATGTCAAAGAGCCATAGCTCTCTACTCCAGAATCAGATTGAGGCATAGGAGAAGTCAATGGAAATCTATTGAACCATAGAAGACATTCAAAGATATGAATTAAATTTTTGAGCATGTTAAAAGTGTTTAATATGGAAAATAAGGTACATGTAGCATATTAGTTACAATATGGTATTTTGGCCTAGAACTTCAGTGGGTTGTAACTAGCAGCCCAGAACCCAGAATGAGGTGAAACTTGGATAGAGTGTCCATAAAATGTATATGAAGAAACCCAATAGAGCTCCCATTAAAAATCCACTGGAGTAGGTGCAGAAATGCATAATTACAGAGCAAAATTGCACCAAGTGGAAGTATGAACATAAAAGTTAATGGGAAAATTTCAAATGACCATAACTTTCTGCTCAAGACTCAGTATTGAGAATGAGGGAAAGAATTGGAAAGGTATTGGATAGAGGAGTCTAAATATCCACCCATAAAATTGATCAAGGAATTCAAATTTCTAGGAAATCAGAAGAAAGAATTCTGATATGTATTATTGAACCATAATGGTTCATATTTTCATAAAATTGTTGAGTCAGTTAATCTGAGAAAGTTTTGTTGGCTGCACATTTTACAGAGTCAAATTTTTTTAGTTATTAATAGGTGAGAAGGTTGAAGTTTATTTAAAATTAATCAGAGGTACTCAGGGAAAGAGTGCTAGTACAAAATATTTCAGGAGATAATCAAAAGACAAGACTACAAAAGGTTAAGGTATGAATCTTGGCGCAGCCATAAAGTCTTTGGAAGCCACTATAGGAAGTCCTCTCATGTTAGTCAAGTATTCAATGGAATCTGGGTAGAGGAATAGATCATGTAGTGAATGAATTAGTGAACACTCCCAAAGAAATCAATATACAAATTAAGCAATGCATGGGAGTAAGATATATTATAAAAGGAATTGACTATCATAATGATAGTAATCGGATAAAGAAAGAGGCTTAATGCATAGTTGGATAAAGAGTGCATCATATCCAAGAATTATCTATGAAATTAGAGTAATGCTTCCCTTATGGTTATCAGAGTGCACAGTGGAAGCATGGTATGAAGGGTATCATTATGGCGTGATAGAAGTGGATTGTGCAAGGTAGGTTAAAATCAGATTGGTCAAGACAAGGAAACGTAATAGTCAGCAAGCAAATCCAAGTTCTAATATGATCAGATAAGGAAAGGGTAAATCAAGTACCTCAAGAAGGAAGTTGATGTCAACTGTCCAAGGTTACTCAGAAAACATGACTGGAAATATAATTGGGTCATGTAGGAGTTGGATCATGGGGATTTGAATAATAGTGGGATGCTGAAAATTAATATCAGCATAATGTGTAGTTGCAAGTCCATGAACATCCCAGAATAATGGAAGAATAATTCATGGGGTAGATATCAAGCAAATGGGAATGCATGAAAACACTCCAAGAGGGGAAGCAAGAATAGTAGTAGAGATTATTGATGCATTCCAAAAGTATTGAAAATATTTCCACAATAACATGAAGATATCAAATCCAAGAAAGACTTAAAGGTGAAATGAATCTCTGTAGAGAGTCATTAAAGAACCATGAATAAGAAAATGGTTCTATGCATGGTTTTGAATGCAAAAGAAATGGTGCCTGAGAAGAATCCATCTCAAATGGCATGGAGCCATGAGTGACATTTCCAAGGGGTGGAAGTACCACTTGAAATTATGTTAGTAAATTAAACGCATCATTAAGTGCTTTTACTTAATTCTATGTAGCCAGGGAAGGAGGCAGATGTGCATCCTTAGAGCATGCTAAGAGAATTGGCTATGCAAGATAAGTTTGGGGCTAGTTGGCAAGGAGTAGAGAAGGATGAAAGAAAACTCAAATATTAAATTATTCATTCTAGGAAGAGATGAAGTAGTTCAGTCCAAAAAATAAATGGATGTTGAATATCCAAAGTCTATAAGACAACATGATGGGAATTATAATTCATCCAAGTATGAGTTGGGATAGATGGATTCAGGAAGTAAATAAAAGCTGAAGGTTAATATCAGTGTAGTATTTGGATGGAAAAGCAAAGGAAACCAAGAGTGTTTTGGCTAGAAAGTGCTCAGATCATAAATATTCATGCACGGTAATTACAGTGAAGAGCACTTGAAGGTTCAGGAATCTTGAAGAATGGAAGACTTCTGGGATAAACAAGGAAACATGATACAAGAAGAAAGAAGTTGTTGCAATTACTATAGCAACAAGTATTTTATGGCTGGTTGGGACAGCCATAAAATGAGAGTGCTTGCATGTTTGCAAGTGTTGTTGATAATGTTGCTGCACATGGAAGGAAACAACAAAAAGTTGGAATGTTGAATTATAAGGCTGATAAAGAGGCATAAGAGCTTCTATTGTGATCAACTAATCAGGTAGCATTAAAATTGTTTAATGACAGCCATGCAGGTAAGTATTTCTTTTTGAAGTTATATTGCATAATTGTCGAAGGGAAATTCAGGTAAGGATTTCCCCAAATTGAAGTTTATAATACACTGTATGGTATTGTTTAAGTGCATTGATAGGATTAATTTACCAGTAAGTGTGGTAAAGGCTAGAGGCATGTTATATTTATCAAATCTTTTATCTTTTGAATGCACACACTGACATAGTAGCATGTCATGTTATCTTGGTTTTGAGGCAATAACCAGAGAAAATAAAAGATAATAACTTGTTATAGGAATGATGCTAAGAAATTCAGTCATGTATGAGACTAGAACATGGTTGGATATGGAAAGGTATGGTTATAGAAAGGTTATGTTCCACACAAATACCCAATGAGCTTCCTACCTTTAAATAAAACTTGGACTGCAACCTTTTTGCTAACACTAATAAACACTACAGAATTGTATTCTTGGTGTAGTGTTCAGGTTGAAAAGGAAGGCATCCAAGTAATTGTGAAGACAATGGGAAGTGTGTGGAGATGTGTCAAGACATTGGCCAGATTTCCAATTTATGGATGGTGAGATGCATGACTTAGATAAATCTCATTCTGAAAATAAATGCAAGGGTGCATTGAATAAATAAGCATTGAGAGTTGCACTCATGACTGGTAAGTGGCAGAGTTGCACTCATACATGATGGAATTGTATACTTAAATGCATTTTGCTTAATACATTTTGTGAGTGCATGTATATATGTTTTTACATGGAAATAATTATACTAATGGTTGAAATGTTGCTAACTCATGAAGTTGAGAACATTTCAGGAACTGGTAAACATTGCAACAGGAAAGTTGCAAGTGAGGTGGTAACAGGAATAATAACTACAGAAAATTTATGTTTAGAAAATTGAAGAAATGAACTTATTGTTATTAATTATGAATATGCATATGAATGGAATGATGAGTCATTCTATTTGGTTGAATTGTTTGGTAATTTTAATTGAATTTCTAGGTGCAGGCAATTCGAAGAAGATTGCATAAGGTGATGTACATGTTGAATTATGATGTACAGAAAATACTGACAATTTGTTGTTTGTATGCAATATATAATCATTGCAGGAAAAATGGTATTTAGCATGGTGCTTGCTGAAATTCATAAGGAAAATTACATCCTATTATTGCAACAACAATGAAAAATTATGAAACGGAATTTCATATATTGGGAAAAGTCAAAATTCATTATGAAAATAATTTGATTTCTAAAATGGAATTTTTATAATGCTCTCTCATGATAACTGCATGTGTGTGATGTAGATGAGATGATATTGATTAAAGTGGGAACTGTTGGAGCCACGGTGCTCTGATACTTCCTGTCTAGCCTGTACTGGAGCCCTAGAAGGGAATTTAAGCAGCTGATGGACTGTTGGACAGTGAAGATGCATACTACCTTGGGTTGTACAGGCATGTGGAGAAGAGAAATTGTTGGTTGGAGTGTTGCTGAGGGATGATATGTTGCTGAGATTTTATCAACAATGAGATATAAGGCTAGGTGGAACGCCATGGATCTACAACCAGTTTCTACTTCAATGAAGTATAAATGAATCATGTAATAAGGAACAATTAGCTGAATTATTTACTGAACTAGCTCTATGGAATAGAGAAATTGACTTCAAGTTCCAGTATAAGTACTAGAACTGGTGCTGAAAAGTAGAGCACCAGATGGGTAACAAGCTTTCAATAGCTAAAGCTTTGATATTTTAAAGAATTTGAATGGTACATGGTATATAATGCACTGAGGATTTTTGGAATTTTTTTTGTATGTGGATACATGATGCACTGAGGACGGTGCATAAATAAGGGGAGGGGATTGTAATATCCCCAGGTAGAATCCCAACTGTAAATGTAACAATGTACTTAAGCTGGTGAGATGTTTGATATATTTTTGGCTTGCATTTACCATGGTGTAGTGCACGCATGTACTGCGCAGTAAAATGATGCAGATCCTAGGATACCACACGCAACAACTTGAGTGCACACGATTGTGAGGCCAGTGAGTCTTTATGTATATGCTATGTTTTATAGGCTGGTGAGCCAGTGGTTATAATATATGATGCTTATATTTTGATTAGGCCGGAGAGTCTAGATGTTAAAGGCCAATGCACCTGTTTTTGTACATGTCTCATAATTAATATAAATACATCGTTGTGCGCAGACCGACCACGATAAAAGAGATGGGGGACTAAACTCCACTATTTAGGGAAAGGGAGGGCCAAAATTTAGGAAAAGGGGCTAAGCTAGGGAGTTTGAACCAAAAAGGAATATTATATTAATATTTACTAAAGTATAATAGTATGGATAATTATTTTATCCTAAGTTTCAAAGTTGGGGACAAGTGGGCCAATGTAGTTCCCAACATGACAACTCTCACATTGGGTACATGCATACATATTGTTGTGACTTAGTTCTTCATCATATTTTCCTTCATTCAGACCATTGATTCCTTTGATCGTTCAGCCATGATGCCATGACCATTTTTCACTCATGCAGTCAGTTATCCTCCATACTTTCTGTCATTGTACCTGAACCTATTTCCATAGCCATTTTTCCTGTTGGTGCACCTCGTTAAGTTTGGAGCGGAATTGAAGAAGAGGGTTGTCAAGCCTGTGGGATATTGAAGAGGTGGGTTGTTAGGCCCATGAGAAATTCTCTGAGTGAGATAATTGTTGGGGATCGATTTCCTGAAGGTGCTAAATTGCAGCTACAATGCTCTGAGACTTCTGTTCTAGCCTGTTGCTGAAGCCCTGGAAGGGAAGTGGGACAGTCGAAGGATTTTTTAGCAGAGAAGGGACACACTTCCTTGGGTGGGATAGGCATGTGGGGAATGAGAGGTTGTAGGCTGTTAGTTGAGTGAGCACCTGAGACGGAGTCTTTCCTATTTTCCATGAGCCATTAGCCTGGTTAGGGACCCTTTACCCGGGTGGCGTTTAGTCCCATCTCAGGGGTGACTCACTGTTGAGAGTGATGAATAGTGTAGTCTAAGGATGGGAGGTTCGTGGAAGGTTTGCACGCAGTTGGTGACATTCTTACCAATATAAGTGCCAATTGTGTGATAAATTTACATGTTGCGTTGTTATTTTATGGATTTATCCGGTGTATGATTTATAATTGTGTTTATATTTATGGGTATTTCCTGTATATGTTGTATGTATGCATTTATTGTTATTCAATATGAATCTGTGCATTTACAGATGTATTTGAATGTTTACGTTATATATAAATGCTTCCGCAAGAATTTTGTATGTATATATTTTTATTGCATGTAGATAGAAAATTGTATGTGTCATAACTCAGATGGATATTGGGTATGTTACATTATGTTCTGCAGAGAGAATGGAAGAGTTCTCTGGTGTAGCGTGTCTCGGCATGGATACTTAGGAACGTTACAAAATGGTTTTCAAAGCTAAGTTAAGTGGTCTGAGTAGTGGCATTGCCCGACCTGTTGGTGGCCGAGGACGTTACAAAGCCCCTGACCTCCAAAACTTAATTTTACTTACATTGCCTAGCTACTTATTTATACATTACAAAAAGGCCTAAACATGGGTAAGACCCATGGGCCGACATCCCATACATGTTACATAAACCCTAAAAGCCCAAAAATCCTTACAAATGGGCGAGATCCCGCGATCTCCGCTTTGCCTGGGCACTCCATCTTCGACTAGCCTATCGAAGTCTCAAAAATGGTCAAAACCGACCAACGTTTCCTCAAAACTTGGTCGAGGGCCAACAACCCTTATCGATGTGACCTTCCTTGCTTAGGCTTCCTTCACGATTTTTTGTCGCTAGGTGGATGTTGTTTGTTCTGAGTTGTCCATTCGGGATGTTGATACATGTATTTCCTACTTCCAGACCATCCTTATATACCCCCTCATTGGATAGCATATCGGCCAAACCATTCATTGATCTACAGACCCAGCACAATTCCATTGTGTTCAGATTTCCGAGATGCTCTTGGATTTTCTATAGGGAGAGGTATAGGTGCCAATGTCTCTGAACCTTTCCCACTCTGCTGCCATTCTGGAGTCTCTTCGTCGTATTCATGACCAGGGTGGAGTCTCCTTCCACGATAGTGTTTGTCATCCTTCTGCACCTTAGGATGTAAAGGCCAAGCTCCAGGGCTCCAAATTCTACTCTGTTTTTGGTTGAGTTTTCCATACTCCCAGCATATAGTCGGATAATATTACCACCACAGTCTATGATCACCCCTCCCATGATGCAGCCACAAAGTCGTAACCCCGCCTACTCACACAGGATCATTCGAATTCTTGCTTCTGAGCCGAAGCGACTACTTTTTTATCCTCTCGGGAATCACTAGGCAATTTCTCAACCCAATCCACAGGTCCTTCTCTACCCTCCACAGCCTTCAGCACTTGACCGAGGTTATCCATGAATCTCTATCGGGGTTCGGGGTTTCGCGGTTCTCGCTGTCGAGAACTCCTATCCTCTCTATTCCCCGATTTGCGATCAGCTCCTTCCCTGGCCTTAGCCCCTCTGGCTATACCCTTTGGTCCATGCGACCATTCTCCTATATGACCTTATCCAAACCTTTATCGGGGTTTCGGCGTTTACGTTGTCGAGAGTCACAGCACTCCCCAACTCCCGATCTTCGATTCTCCGATGCCCCTTGAGCGCTAGCTCTGTTGGCAGTGTTCTTGGTCCATATGACCATTACCCCATGACCATGGCCTTACCTCTTGTCGCATCTCCTCCTATCGGAATTTCGGCACTTGCGATGTCAAAATTCACAAGTCCTCCAGACTCGCGATTCTTCGATGCCCGATGGCTCCTTTCATATGCTATAAATCCTGAGCTTAGCTCTTGGCTCAGGTGACCAATTGCATAAGACCGTAGTCCTATACTTCCCTATCAGGATTTTAGCTTCCAATTTCCCAATGAGTTCTCCTTTGAGCACTAGCCCTCCTGGATAGAGCATGGTCCATATGACCTGTCTCCACGTGACAGCAGTCAAACCCTCCATCGGGGTTTCGGGGTTCGCGAGTTCAAAATGCATGAACTCCTTGTACACGGGATCTTCGATATCCCGATTCCCGATATGCCGATGAAGCCCTCCTGTGGAGCTTTCGCCGATGACGCTAGATGTTTTCCACGTGTCCCTTCGACAGACGATCCCGATTTCGTCGAGATTTCGGGACTTCTGATGCCCTGGTTCTCTTACCCTTGAGAACTTCGATTCTCCGATTAACGATATGTAGATGGTTGCTTGATCTCCGACACCTGTCCCTCAGATGGACGACTCTGATCTTGTCGATGTTTCGCGACTTGCGATGTCACGATTCCCTTTCTCTCGAGAACTCTGATTCTCCGATGCACAAAAACACTGATGGCGCTTGATGATTTCCACGTGTCCCCTGCCAATGGACGGATCAGATTAACTCTTGGGATTTCGCAACTTGCGCTGTCCCAGTTCTTACGAACTCGAGAATCCCGATTCTCCGAATGCCGACTCTCGTCAGATCCCTGACACCTGTCCCGTGTTAATGGACGGCGCAGATCTCATCGGGGTTTCCCCTTGGATTTTCCCCGATGTCTTGTTCACAGAAATATCGATTTCCTGATGCACCTACAACGCCGATGGCTAAACCTCGTACAACTTTCGTGGATCCAACGGCTGACGGATACCTGCTTCCGATCTGACGGCTCAGATCCTTTCCCCTGGTGCGCTCCTCCTCGAGAGGCTAATCTCTACGCAACTCTTCTCGATTCAACGTCTTACTGGATTTTGAGCGAGATCTGGCGGCTATCGGTCTCCTCCTGCTATTCCCTTCTTCCAGAGCTCCCTGGCCATAGAATTTCAACGGTCCAGAATCTATCCTCTGCCGATCGAGCGGCTGTCACTGCTCCTCCTGAGCTTCGTGCATTTCCTTCCTTCCTATGCTTGGGAGAATCTCCGAGTCTCAAAGGCCTCGACCTTTGTCTAATTACTCTGCGAGCTCCTCGAACTTGAGTCTCGCCACGCGTATACAACGCTACCCTTCTTGAGCTTTCTTCTCCTTCTGAACCCTCTAAGGATTCTTTGACTCTTGTGTCCCTGTAGAGTCTTTGCGCACCTACAGTGCTGTCTCTCCTGAGATTCTTACGAACCCTCATACCCCTTTAGGTATTTTCTCTTTCTTCTCCTCTCCTACAAAAGGAGATTAAAACGCCTTCCTGGCTCTATCTAATTGCTCAAGCCTCTTCTTGAGTCTTCCAGGGTATTCAGTAACCCAGTGAAAGTTCCCTCAGTGGACCTTTCCTCACTTCTAGAACTCAAAGAATTCTTTCCTCCTTGTGCCTACCTGCACACTGACTCGATGCCCTCTTAGCAGAGTATCTTCTCCCATAGAATGTTCAGCAGTTATGTTCTCCTATGCACTTATGCACTCGCTCGATGCCCACCTCGAAGAGCCCTCCAGAATCCTCAGTGATTCTGTTTCCTTTGAACTTACAGCAAAGTTCTGTCTGCAACTGTGTCTCAGCTACACAGCCTTGCCTCTTGAGGTGTTCAGCAACCTCACAGGTCTTCTTCCTGAATTGTGGACTTCAGTCATGTGCCTCGGCACGTCTTTGTCTAACTCCTCAGAGTTCAGAAGTGCATCCTCTGTGCACTGGTTATCAGAACCTCAACGTTCCGTCACACCCTCCTAGTGTGAAGCCTCAAAGACCTTCACCCTGAAATCAAAACACAACTCTATGCAAACATACAACCACAACATTCATTTACAGAATAAAGGGAACACTCACAGACATCCATAAAATACAGAACTCATGCAGGAAAAACTGTTGTTTGTATTAAAAATGGAAAAATGCCTGTATCTTTACAATGGTGTTCGTGATCTCTCTCTGGCTCTTCTCTACTCTACCAGACTTACTCAAAATGAGATATGAAAATCTCTTTTACCTGAGGGCCCATTCCTCCAGGTTCACCTACTCTATTAAATTACATTCAATTACAATGAATGGTTGTCTAGTCCAGGATCGGATCTAGATCTCAGCCATTCTTGGCATTAAAGCCGATCTACACTACGCCTTCTCAAAGGCACGGTTTTCATGGCTCACCAGCCTAATCATTCGATTACATTCAATTACAAATATTTGAATGAGGTTGCGCCTCCTTTTCATGCTTGAATGCATGCGCGCTGACGTGGTTGGCTGGCTCGCTGGCTGCATGAAGAGATGCTCCTACATCAAACTCCACAGCTGCAAAAATCATGAGCTCCTACTCATGAGCTTCCCCTCTAAGCTGTTGGAAATCCTCCTGGATCCCAAATGAATATTTGGAGCTGTCCATTTGCTCCATCCCACTGTTGTTTCTTCTGTTGTGCTGCTACTGCTGTTGCTTCTTTTCTATCCATCATTTTCCTGTTGGCAGTGTCTGCTGACTTCAACATCAGCTCCCTGATGTCCTCTATCACCTTATCTAGCTGCTCCAGTGGTTGGTCCTGTTGTTGCAGTCTCCTCAGCTGCAAAAATTTTTGGCCATTGGGAAGATCATCATGATCTCCCACGCCTCCTTCCTTATCTCCTTCCAACTTTACCTGTTGGATGTGCATGCTCTGCACTTTTACCCTTTCCTCCAGGGCTTCCATATGATCCCACAGATCAGCAAAGCAAATGTTGTCTACTTCTCCATCCTCTGTTTTTGTAGCCTCCTCTGTTAGATGGTTTTCATCTTTATGGCTGAAAATGCTGAGCCACTCCTTAGAATGCTCGTCATCCTCTTCTTCTTCTTCCGCTGCAAATTCCCCTGTTGCAGTCTCTCCAGCTTCAATGTTGAATGCGTAGATCCATTCCTCAGAATGCTCACTCTTCCCTTCTTCATCTTCTACTTCTGTTGTCAGCTTCAATGCTAAAGCGTTCTCAGTTGGTGGCTGGAATTATTGAACCGTTCCTCAGAACGCTCATCCTTCTCTTTATCTGCTTGGGTAGTTTCAAATACCTGCTCCAATTCCTCTTTAACAGTCATTATCAGTCGTGATTGTTCTGCTGCGGTTGCTGCACCTGCAATACAACTTTCTGCCTCCTCCTGGGAAAATGGTAGGAATATCTGTATTCCCCCAATCATCATTCGGCTCCTCATATCTTCTGCTGTCAGATGTACCTGCTGATCTGATTCTGAGCTCTCCTGCTCTGTCAGCTCCTCTGGCTGAATCTGGCTCATCAATTCATCCTTGCCCATCTGGAAATATGGGATGCTTCCGCTGCTTCCCTGGCAGACTTTGAGATCAACTGATCCCATTTTCATCAGCACCCAATGCTGAATTGAACTCTCCATGAGACCTTCAAATGGTCCCAAATTCTATTCTCTGCCCACCTGGCAGTTTAAGATGCTTCTGCTGCCCTCCTGGCAGTCTTTGAGATCCCTCAGCGATCTCTGTTCATTTCCCAGCTGGCAATGCAAAATTCCCTTGCTGTCCTCCTAACAGTCCATGAGATCTTCAACCAACCTCATCTCGTTGCCCTCTTGGCAATCTGGAATTTCTTTTTCTCTGCCCACCTGGCAGTGCTTGAGATCCTCAAACGATCCCAATTCATTCTATGTTCCCTTGCCCATCTGGCAATATGGAAACTCTCCACTGCCCTTATGGTAGTCTATGAGATCCCGCAGTGATCTCTGATCATCCTCCTCACCGAGAATGTCTCCTGTCTCTTGTTCACAGATGTAAACCATTTCTTCTCCATCTTTGGGCCTGAGGTTTTCAGCATACCTCAGCCATTTCCTTAAAATCCTACGCTCTCTTCTAGCCATCAGCTCCCTGACTAGCCAATTCATCTTTGGCACCTTCATGGGCCATTCATGCACCCTTCTCGATTTTGTCTCTTGCCGCATTCTCACTTCGAGCTTCTCTATTTCGGCTCTGATGTCGGCAAGTTCTTCATAAATTTTTGTACGCTCTTCTGCCTTGCTCTTCTTCCCAGTGCGCCTATGGCCTTCAGTAGCCATGCTGCTATATCTATCTGCCTCTCTGACAGATCTGCTATTGTCACCCTTGAAATCCTGAGTGCTCAGCTTCATTCTCTCACAGTCCTGCTGACTGTCTATGGACTGTTGCCTACCTACAAGCAAGTCCTCAAAGAGTCCTCAACAACTCTGTCTTTCTTCTGTCTTCTCTTTTCTCCTCTTGCCTGAAATATACAGACAAGAACTCGCTCTGATACCACCTGATGCAGCCATGTAGTCATAACCCCGCCTGCTCACACAGGATCGTTCGAATTCTTGCTTCTGAGCCGAAGCGGCTCCTTTTTTATCCTCTCGGGAATCGCTATGAAATTTCCCGACCCAATCCACAGGTCCTTCTCTACCCTCCACGGCCTTCAGCACTTGACCGAGGTTATCCCCGAATCTCTATCGGGGTTCGGGGTTTCGTGGTTCTCGCTGTCGAGAACTCCTATCCTCTCTATTCCCCGATTCGCGATCAGCTCCTTCCCTGGACGTAGCCCCTCTGGCTATACCCTTTGGTCCATGCGACCATTCTCCTATATGACCTCATCCAAACCTTTATCGGGGTTTCGGCGTTTACATTGTCGAGAGTCGCAGCACTCCCCAACTCCCAATATCCGATTCTCTGATGCCCCTTGAGTGCTAGCTCTGTTGGCAGTGTTCTTGGTCCATATGACCATTACCCCACGACCATCGCCTTACCTCTTATCGTGGCTCCTCCTATCGGAATTTAGGCACTTGCGATGTCAAAATTCACAAGTCCTCCAGACTCGCGATTCTTCGATGCTCGATCGCTCCTTTCATACGCTATCCCTCCTGAGCTTAGCTCTTGGCTCAGGTGACCAATTGCATAAGACCGTAGTCCTATACTTCCCTATCAGGATTTTAGCTTCCAATTTCCCGATGAGTTCTCCTTTGAGCGCTAGCCCTCCTGGCTAGAGCATGGTCCATATGACCTATCTCCGCGTGACCGCAGTCAAATGCTCCATCGGGGTTTCGAGGTTCGTGATTTCAAAATGAATGAACTCCTTGTACACGGGATCTCCGATATCCCGATTCCCGATATGCCGATGAAGCCCTCCTATGGATCTTTCGCCGATGACGCTAGATGTTTTCCACCCGTCCCTTCGACATATGATCCCGATTTCATCGAGATTTCGGGACTTCTAATGCCCTGGTTCTCTTACCCTTGAGAACTTCGATTCTCCGATTAACGATATGCCGATGGTTTCTTGATCTCCGACACCTGTCCCTCAGATGGACAACTCTGATCTTGTCAGCGTTTCGTGACTTGCGATGTCACGATTCCCTTGCTCTCGAGAACTCCGATTCTATGATGTGCCAAAACACCGATGGCGCTTGATGATTGCCACGTGTCCCCTGCCAATGGACGGCTCAGATTAACTCTCGGGATTTCACAACTTGCGCTGTCCCAGTTCTTACGACCTCGAGAATCCCTATTCTCCGAATGTCAACTCTCGTCAGATCCCTGACACCTGTCCCGTGTTAACGGATGGCGCAAATCTCATCGACGTTTCCCCTTGGATTTTCCCCGATGTCTTGTTCACAGGAATGCCGATTTCCCGATGCGCCTACAACATCGATGGCTAAACCTCGTACAGCTTTTGTCGATCCAACGGCTGATGAGTACTTGTTTCTGATCTGACGGCTCAGATCCTTTCCCCTGGTGCGCTCCTCCTCCAGAGGCTAATATCCACGCAACTCTTCCCGATTCAACGTCTTACACGATTTTGAGCGAGATCCAACAGCTATCGGTCTCCTCCTGCTATGCCCTTCTTCCAGAGATCCCTGGCAGTAGAACTTCAATGGTCCAGAATCTGTCCTCCTCTCGATCAAGCGGCTGTCGCTGCTCCTCCTGAGCTTCGTGTGTTTCCTTCCTTCCTATGCTTGGGAGAATATCCGAGTCTCAAAGGCCTCGACCTTTGTCTAATTACTCTGTGAGCTCCTCGAACTTGAGTCTCGTCGCACGTATACAACACTACCCTTCTTGAGCTTTCTTCTCCTTCCGAACCCTCTAAGGATTCTTTGACTCTTGTGTCCCTGTAGAGTCTTTGCGCACCTATAGTGTTGTGTCTCCTGAGATTCTTACGAACCCTCAGACCCCTTTAGGGATTTTCTCTTTCTTCTCCTCTCCAACAGAAGGAGAATAAAATGCCTTCCTGGATCTATCTAATTTCTCAAGCCTCTTCTTGAGTCTTCCAGGGTATTCAATAACCCAGTGAAAGTTCCCTCAGTGGACCTTTCCTCACTTCTAGAACTCAAAGAATTCTTTACTCCTTGTGCCTACCTGCCCACTGAATCAACGCCCTCCTAGCGGAGTATCTTCTCCCACAGAACGTTCAAAAGTTTTGTTCTCCTATGCGCTTATGCACTCGCTCGATGCCCACCTGGCAGAGCCCTCCAGAATCCTCATTGATTCTGTTTCCTTTGAACTTACAGCAAAGTTATGTCTGCAACTGTGTCTCAGCTACACAGCCTTGCCTCTTGAGGTGTTCAGCAACCTCACAGGTATTCTTCCTGAATTGTGTACTTCAGTCTTGTGCCTCAGCACGTCTTTTTCTGACTCCTCAGAGTTCAGAAGTGCATCCTCTGTGCACTGGCTATCAGAACCTCAATGTTCTGTCACACCCTCCTAGTGTGAAGCCTCAAATATCTTCACCCTGAAATCAAAACACAACTCTCTGCAAACATACAACCACAACATTCATTTACAGAATAAAGGGAACACTCACAGACATCCATAAAATACAGAACTCATGTAGGAAAAACTGTTGTTTGTATTAAAAATGGAAAAATGCCTGTATCTTTACAATGGTGTTCCTGAGCTCTTGGCTCTTCTCTACTCTACCAGACTTACTCAAAATGAGATATGAAAATCTCTTTTGCCTGAGGGCCCATTCCTCCAGGTTCACCTACTCTATTAAATTACATTCAATTACAATGAATGGTTGTCTAGTCCAGGATCGGATCTAGATCTCATCCATTCTTGGCATTAAAGCCAATCTACCCTACGCTTGCTCAAAGGCATGGCTTTCATGGCTCACCAGCCTAAGCATTCGATTACATTCAATTACAAATATTTGAATGAGGTTGCGCCTCCTTTTCATCCTTGAATGCATGCGCGCTGACGTGGTTGGCTGGCTGGCTGGCTGCATGGAGAGATGCTCCTGCATCATACTCCATAGCTGCAAAAATCATGAGCTCCTGCTCATGAGATCCCCCTTTGAGCTATTGGAAATCCTCCTGGATCCCAAACGAATATTTGGAGCTGTCCATTTGCTCCATCCCACTGTTGTTGCTTCTGCTGTGCTGCTACTGTTGTTGCTTCTTTTCTGTCCAGCCTTTTCCTGCTGGCAGTGTCTGCTGACTTCAACATCATCTCCCTTATGTCCTCTATCACCTTATCCAGCTGCTCCAGTGGTTGGTCCTGTTGTTGCAGTCTCCTCAGCTGAAAAAAATTTTGGCCATTGGGAAGATCATCATGATCTCCCACGCCTCCTTCCTTATCTGCTTCCAACTTTACCTATTGGATGTGCATGCTCTGCACTTTTACCCTTTCCTCTAGGGCTTCCATATGATCCCACAGATCAGCAAAGAAAATGCTGTCTACTTCTCCATCCTCTATTTCTGTAGCCTCCTCTGTTGGATGGTTTTCATCTTTATGGCTTAAAATGCTGAGCCACTCCTCAGAATGCTCGTCATCCTCTTCTTCTACTTCCGCTGCAAATTCCCATGTTGCAGTCTCTCCAGCTTCAATGCTGAATGCGTAGAGCCATTCCTCAGAATGCTCACTCTTCCCTTCTTCGTCTTCTGCTTCTGCTGTCAGCTTCAATGCTACAGCGTTCTCAACTCGCTGGCTGGAATTATTGAACCGTTCCTTAGAACGTTCATCCTTCTCTTCATCTGCTTGGGTAGTTTAAAATACTTGGTCCAATTCCTCCTTAACAGTCATTATCAGTCGTGACTGTTCTGCTGCGGTTGTTGCACCTGCAATACAACTTTCTGCCTCCTCCTGGGAAAATGGTAGGAATATCTGTATTCCCCCAATCATCATTCGGCTCCTCATATCTTCTGCTGTCAGCTGTACCTGCTGATCTGATTTTGAGCTCTCCTGCTCTGTCAGCTCCTCTCGCTGAATCTGCCTCATCAATTCATCCCTGCCCATCTGGCAATATGGGATGCTTCCATTGCTTCCCTGGCAGACTTTGAGATCAACCGATCCCATTTTCATCAGCACCCAATGCTGAATTGAACTCTCCATGAGACCTTCAGATGGTCCCAAATTCTCATCTCTACCCACCTGGCAGTTTAAGATGCTTCCGCTACCCTCCTGGCAGTCTTTGAGATCCCTTAGCGATCTATGTTCATTGCCCAGCTGGAAATGCAAAATTCCCTTGTTGTCCTCCTGACAGTCCATGAGATCTTCAGCCGACCTCATCTCGTTGCCCTCATGGAAATCTGGAATTTCTTTTTCTCTGCCCACCTGGCAGTGCTTGAGATCCTTAGACGATCCCAATTCATTCTGTGTTCCCTTGCCCACCTGGCAATATGGAAACTCTCCACTGCCCTTCTGGTAGTCTATGAGATCCCGCAGTGATCTCTGATCATCCTCCTCACCGAGAATGTCTCCTGTCTCTAGTTCACAGATGTAAACCATTTCTTCTTCATCTCTGGGCCTGAGCTTTTCATCATACCTTAGCCATTTCCTTAACAGCCTACGTTGTCTTCTAGCCATCAGCTCCCTGACTGGCCAATTCATCTTTGGCACCTTCATGGGCCATTCATGCACCCATCTCGATTTTGACTCTTGCCGCATTCTCACTTCGAGCTTCTCTATTTCGGCTCTGATGTCGGCAAGTTCTTCATCCATTTTTTCACGCTCTTCTGCCTTTCTCTTCTTCCCAGCACACCTATGGCCTTCAGTAGCAATGCTGCTGTATCTATCTACCTCTCTGACAGATCTGTTGTTGTCACCCTTGAAATCCTAAGTGCTCAGCTTCATTCTCTCACAGTCCTACTGACTATCTATGGATTGTTGCCTACCTACAAGCAAGTCCTCAAAGAGTCCTCAGCAACTCTGTCTTTCTTTTGTCTTCTCTTTTCTCCTCTTGCCTGAAATATACAGACAAGAACTCGCTCTAATACCACCTGATGCAGCCATGTAGTCGTAACCCCGCCTGCTCACACAGGATCGTTCGAATTCTTTCTTCTGAGCCGAAGCGGCTCCTTATTTATCCTCTCAGGAATCACTATGCAATTTCCCGACCCAGTCCACAGGTCCTTCTCTACCCTCCACGGCTTCAGCACTTGACCGAGGTTATCCCCGAATCTCTATCGGGGTTCAGGGTTTCGTGGTTCTCGCTTTCGAGAACTCCTATCCTCTCTATTCCCCAATTCGCGATCTGCTCCTTCCCTGGCCGTAGCCCCTCTGTCTATACCCTTTGGTCCATGCGACCATTCTCCTATACGACCTCAGCCAAACCTTTATTGGGGTTTCGACATTTACGCTGTCGAGAGTCACAGCACTCCCTAACTCCCAATCTCCGATTCTCCGATGCCCCTTGAGCGCTAGCTCTGTTGGCAATGTTCCTGGTCCATATGACCATTACCCTACGACCATGGCCTTACCTCTTGTCGCGGCTCCTCCTATCAGAATTTTGGCACTTGCGATGTCAAAATTCACAAGTCCTCCAGACTCGCGATTCTCCGATGCCCGATGGCTCCTTTCATATGCTAGCCCTCCTTATCTTAGCTCTTGGCTCAGGTGACCAATTGTATAAGACCGTAGTCCTATACTTCCCTATCGGGATTTTAGCTTCCAATTTCCCGATGAGTTCTCCTTTGAGCGCTAGCCCTCCTGGCTAGAGCATGGTCCATATGACCTGTCTCCGCCTGACCGCAGTCAAACCCTCCATCGGGGTTTCGGGGTTTGCGATTTCAAAATGCATGAACTCCTTGTACATGGAATCTCCGATATCCCGATTCCTGATATGCCGATGAAGCCCTCCTGTGGAGCTTTCACCGATGATGCTAGATGTTTTCCGCGCATCCCTTTGACAGACAATCCTGATTTCATCGGGATTTCGGGACTTCTGATGCGCTGGTTCTCTTACCCTTGAGAACTCTGATTCTTCGATTAACGATATGCCGATGGTTGCTTGATCTCCGACACCTGTCCCTCAGATGGACGACTCTAATCTTGTCGGCGTTTTGTGACTTGCGATGTCACGATTCCCTTTCTCTCGAGAACTTCGATTCTCCGATGCGCCAAAACACCGATGGCGCTTGATGATTGCCACATGTCCCCTGCCAATGGACGGCTCAGATTAACTCTCGGGATTTCGCAACTTGCGTTGTCCCAGTTCTTACGACCTCGATAATCCCTATTCTCCGAATGTCGACTCTCGTCAGATCCCTGACACCTGTCCCATGTTAACAGACGACGCAGATCTCATCGGGGTTTCCCCTTGGATTTTCCCCGATGTCTTGTTCACAGGAATTTCGATTTCCCGATGCGCCTACAACGTCGATGGCTAAACCTCGTACATCTTTCGTGGATCCAACGGATGACGGGTACCTGCTTCCGATCTAATGGCTCAGATCCTTTCCCCTGGTGCGCTCCTCCTCCAGAGGCTAATCTCCGTGCAACTCTTCCCGATTTAAGGCTTACGGGATTTTGAGCGAGATCCAACAGCTATCGGTCTCCTCCTGCTATGCCCTTCTTCCAGAGCTCCCTGGCCATAGAACTTCAACGGTCCAGAATCTGTCCTCCTGCTGATCGAGCGATTGTCGCTGCTCCTCCTGAGCTTCATGCGTTTCCTTCCTTCCTATGCTTGGGAGAATCTCCGAGTCTCAAAGGCCTCGACCTTTGTCTAATTACTCTGTGAGCTCCTCGAACTTGAGTCTTGCCACGCGTATACAACGCTGCCCTTCTTAAGATTTCTTCTCCTTCCAAACCCTCTAAGGATTCTTTGACTCTTGTGTCCCTGTAGAGTCTTTGCGCACCTACAGTGTTGTCTCTCCTGAGATTCTTACGAACCCTCAGACCCCTTTAGGGATTTTCTCTTTCTTCTCCTATCCTACAGAAGGAGAATAAAACGCCTTCCTGGATCTATCTAATTGCTCAAGCCTCTTCTTGAGTCTTCCAGGGTATTCAATAACCCAGTGAAAGTTCCCTCAGTGGACCTTTCCTCACTTCTAGAACTCAAAGAATTCTTTCCTCCTTGTGCCTACCTGCACACTGACTCGACGCCCTCCTAGCGGAGTATTTTCTCCCACAAAACATTTAGTAGTTATGTTCTCCTATGCGCTTATGCACTCGCTCGATGCCCACCTGGAAGAGCCCTCCAGAATCCTCAGTGATTCTGTTTCTTTTGAACTTACAGCAAAGTTTCGTCTGCAACTGTGTCTCAGCTGCATAGCCTTGCCTCTTGAGGTGTTCAGCAACCTCACAGGTCTTCTTCCTGAATTGTGGACTTCAGTCCTGTGCCTCAGCACGTCTTTGTTTGACTCCTCAGAGTTCAGAAGTGCATCCTCTGTGCACTGGCTATCAGAACCTCAACGTTCCGTCACACCCTCCTGGTGTGAAGCCTCAAAGACCTTCACCCTGAAATCAAAACACAACTCTCTGCAAACATACAACCACAACATTCATTTACAGAATAAAGGGAACACTCACAGACATCCATAAAATACAGAACTCATGCAGGAAAAACTGTTGTTTGTATTAAAAATGGGAAAATACCTGTATCTTTACAATGGTGTTCCTGAGCTCTCTCTGGCTCTCCTCTACTCTACCAGACTTACTCAAAATGAGATATGAAAGTCTCTTTTACCTGAGGGCCCATTCCTCCAGGTTCACCTACTCTATTAAATTACATTCAATTACAATGAATGGTTGTCTAGTCCAGGATCGGATCTAGATCTCAGCCATTCTTGGCATTAAAGCAAATCTACCCTACGCCTGCTCAAAGGCACGGCTTTCATGTCTCACCAGCCTAAGCATTCGATTACATTCAATTACAAATATTTGAATGAGGCTACGCCTCCTTTTCATCCTTGAATGCATGTGCGCTGACATGGCTGGCTGGCTGGCTGGCTGCATGGAGAGATGCTCCTACATCATCCCATCCCTGCCACTCCTAGGCTTCCTTTTGTCTCCCCCTCAAATTTTATTTGAGGGTCCCTGATGGGGGGGG
This sequence comes from Picea engelmannii, assembly GCA_009831015.1. Classification (NCBI taxonomy): domain Eukaryota; kingdom Viridiplantae; phylum Streptophyta; class Pinopsida; order Pinales; family Pinaceae; genus Picea; species Picea engelmannii. The sequence goes on from ML777191.1 coordinate 430,268, forward strand.
TCCAGTTGCATTATCCTATTTGGAGTTGCAGTTCCCGCCTTACTGTTGTGTTGTTGCGCTCATATTTTAGGTGAAAAAACTCCATGATGTGGGCATCTTGGTTAGTGATTTGTGTTTTTTCCTTCTTGCAATTGCAGCCCTGCATCGTTTCTCATATTTGTGATATTATTGCATCCTTGAGTTTTCCTTCCTGTGGAATTTCATTCCTGAATAGGTGTCAATTCATTTCTTTCCATATTTCCCATATGATCATCCCCAACGTTAGATTCTGGCAGAGGTTCACCATTTCATTTTCATTGTAACTCTCATTCCAAGTGTTGATGGTTGCGTTGATGTTGCCCCAGATCCTATTGGACTGGAGATAGATGTCGGTCACCCAATGCCATAGCTATGTTATGTAATTGCACTCATTTAGGAGGTGATTGGTTGTTTCCTCCTAATATTGATAGAGGTGGTAGTGATATGGGCCTATATAACCCCTTTTACGGAGGTTTTCTCAGGTTAGAATTCAGTTGTGGAGAACTAACCATTCGAATAGTTTGATTTTTTTTCCATTGGGGGTTGCGCCAAATCTTTCCCCAATGTTTTGTCGGGTCCTCTTTATCCTGGTCCATGACGTAATACCATGATTATTTTAAGTTGAATTCCCCACCATTTTCCCCGCCCCACCTTAATTGGTCCTCGTCCTCTGAAACTATTATTTTCCTTTTCTCCAGTTCCTCTTCCACCTCTTTCGTTAGAGTTGTGATACGGTCTTTTTTTTATTGGTTGAGTTTGTCCCAGGTCCTCCATCTGTCGCTATCATTTATTTTCTTCCAGTAGTGATGGATTTTTTTTTTTCCTTCCACTGTCATTTCATTTTGTATCTCCTCCCTGTTCATATTTTCCATTATGGGTTCCTGTTTCCATGCATCCTCCCAGAATCTGGTTGTTTTACGATTCTTGACTTCCCAGAAGCTATGTTTATGGATAGAGTTCTTATTGTGCCAGGATATATTCTAGATGGATGATCCCTCCCTTGTTCCCATGAATCAGATTCAATCTTGATAGTTGATGTTCGGGGCATAATTTGTCTTCCAAAGGTTTTCCCATGGTACTGATTTGTCCTTGACCCATATCCACCAGAGTTTTTCCCAGTAGGCTTCATTGGTTACTTGTGGGTATTGTAACCCCAAGACTCATTTTCCTTTTGGTCTGCATACCTTCTTCTAGGATACCCAGGCCCATTTATTTTTATTTTCCGCACCTCTCCATAGGAAATCTCTTTGAATTGCTCTTATATTTTGTAGTATCCATTTAGGAGCAGGAAACACTGACATCATATATGCCAGAATTGACTGTAGTTTGTTGATCACTCATTCCCATGTTTCCATTTTGCATGCTATGTCCATCACAGGGATTCCCAAGTATTTCATTGGGAGAGTTTTGCATTCAAACCCCAGAATGTTGGCCATATTTCTTTGAATTGTAGGATTAGTGTTAAATAAGTAGATCATGTATTTGGAATGGTTGATATCCACCCTTGAGGCTTCCCCAAAGTATTATAATATTCTTTTGTTTATTTTTTCTTCCTTGACCATGGGTGTGCCATGAAGTAGGGTGTCATCAATGAACTGTTGGTGTGTGGAGGTTGGAGAGTTTTTGAAACATTTGATTCCTTTTAGTTCTCCTATTGTAGTAACTCTTTTTATGCTTATGTTGAGCCCTTCCGTCATCAGAATGAACAGGAAGTGGGATAGAGGGTCTCCTTGTGTCATGCCTCTCGAAGGCTAGAAGGGTTTTGCTGGGGCTCCATTGATTAGAAGAGAGTAGCTTGTCGTTGAGACTAGATTGACAATCTAGTTGATCCATTGTTTTTCAAACCCAATGGATTCCATCGTCTTGGCCATATAATGCCAGCTAATTTTTCTGTAGGCCTTCGCCAGGTCAAGTTGGATTATCATCCCCCCTCTCCTTTGGCTTTTCAGCATGTGTATAAGCTCATGGGAATGGATGATTTTGTCTAGTATTTGTCTTCCTTCTACGAAGCCCGCCTGTTCCTGTGAAATCAGTGTGGGTAGGAGAGGTTTCAAGTGATTGGATATGACTTTGGAGATTATCTTGTACACTACATTGCATAACTCTATAGCCATGTAGATATCTAGGGTCCTTGCTTCATTTTCTTTTGGGATTAGAGTGATCATTGTGGAATTTAATTCTTTCAAGATAGAGATAGAGAGTTTGGAGTCTTCCACTACCCCATAAACTTCATGTTTAACCACTTCCCAACAGGCTTTGAAAAATTCCACTATGAAACTATCTGGACCTGGGGCCTTTCCATTGGGCATATCTTGGACCACTTGGTCGATTTCCTCCTTTGTTATGGGTTTGTTTAGATTGATATTTTGTTCCTCTGTGACCACCATGGGGATGGGTTGAGTTATCCTTTCTATGGACTCAGTTCTATCTTGATTGGGTTTCTGGGCTATCCCCTTGAAGTGATTGACCAGTGTATTTTCACTTTCCTTATGGGATTCTCTTTCGGTCCCATCCTGATCCCTAATTTTCAAGATTTTGTTGTGATTTCTTCTAGCAATGGTTGTTCTATGAAAAAACTTGGTATTTCACTGCCCTTCGTTTAGCCACCTGATTCTAGACTTTTTGCGCCATAGGGTTTCTTCTGTCGACATCGTTCTTCCCATTCCTGGGTCATTTGGATCTCTTCTCTTTTACGATCCTCTGTGTAACCTTTGTCTATGCAGAGTTCTTCGAGTATCCTCATTCTATCTTCTATATTTTTTTTTCTTGGTTTATGTTTCCAAATATTTCCTTGTTCCACTCCTTGAGTTTGTGTTTGATGTACTTGAGTCTCTTATAAAGTTTGAGCATCCTTGTCCCTTGATCCGGTAATTCCTTCCACCACCAATGGTTGATTTTCTCCTCGAAGGTGGGATGTTCGATCAAAAATTTCTCAAATCTAAAAGGTTTGTTCTTTGGAGTGGTTTGGAATTTTTCTTCCAATTGAACTGGCCAATGGTCTAAACCCCCCCATGGAAGGATGATGCAATATAAGAGACTCCATAATAATAATGGAGTCCAACATTAGGAAACTATCTAGCCTTGTAGCTACTTGGTCGTGGTTAATTCATTTGTTATTCCAAGTGAGATGTCCATAGTTGGTTCTGATGTCCACCATCTCCATTGTATCAATGAAAGCTGATAATTCCTCTGCATCTCTATCCAGTCTCTTGGTTCCCCCTTTTTTCTCCGCAAGTGTGATGATGATGTTGAAGTCCCCTGCCAAGATCCAGTGGAGGTTGTGGGATTAGGCCTTTAGATTTTCCTGTTCTAAGAACATTCTCCTTTTTTCTTCCAACCTCTTGGGGGCATACACATTAGTGCATAGGATCACCTCAGTGTTACCTATAATTTGCATGTTAACTGAAAGTGAGTGTCTCGTGGCTTTGGCTTCTAGTAGGTTAAACAATTGTGGGTTCCATAAGGTGAGTATACCTCCTACCATCTGTTGGCCTTCAACAACCAACATCTTTTACTTACTCCATTTTGTTTTACTGATTGTTTCCATTCTATCTACAGTGTTTTTTGTCTCTTGAACGAAACATAGGTCAGGTTGTTCCTTCCTCAGTTTATTTTTAAGGATTCTTTACTTTTGTGGGTTATTTAGGCCTCTTATATTCCATGTTATAATGTTCCTTTTAAACATGTTGGGGGGAGGTTGGAAAGATATTTTTTATCTTACCTAAATTTATCAGCATGGCTCCTAGTTCTTGTAGGGCTACGTTGTTTGATTTCCTTCCTTTCTTCCGCCTCATCTTCTTGGGTGACTGATGTGATTGTCCCTCGCCTGCTTTGATTCCCAGGTCTCCTATCTCACCGTGCATGTGCTTGATCCCTATGGATTTTTCTTCCTCCCTTAGAAGGAAAAGTTATTGGATAGGATATAGTTTCTCTGCTGGCACATTGTCTACTCCCAACCTTTTCCATTGCTCCAATATGTTCGGGAGATCTATTCCTTCCATTTCCAAAATGTCTCTAAGATCTCGATCTTCCATGCCTACCTCACTTGGTTTCATCTCTGAGTCTCTGTCTGCCTCCTACATTCGGGTGTTGGTGTCTTCATTTCTTCTTTCCATAGGACTTGCGCTACCTCCTTATTCCCTCTTATTGCTTGGAATATCTATGTTCTCATGAGTTGCTTGTTCCCTATTTTCTCTGGCTTTTGTCTTTTCCTTTCCTCCTACTTCCCATTGGTTAGCTTTTTCTTGTCCTTCTGGTCTAGTCCTGGCTTTCGGGTTTCTTCATGTTGGGGATTTTCTTTGTTTCTTGTTTTCTCTGTTTCTGTGATTCAGTTTTACAAACCCGTCCTCATCCTGCTGTGTTTTGGTGTTTTCCATTTCTTTTTTTATTGAGAAGACATTTTCTGATTAGGTGTCCATGTTCATGGAATATTCTGCATCTAAATGGGATTTTCTCATAGTCGATGCTTTGTATCCATTCCTCATCCCTGAATTCTAGGATTATGGCTTCTATAAATGCCCCTGAAACATCCATCTATATGTAGATCCCTTCATATCATGTATATCTCCCTTTTAGGGTTTCTTCCGATGTCTTGAAATATTTTACAAGATTGTTCCTGATTTCTTCGAAGTTGGATGACAACTAGTATTCTGGTGGTAAGGAGTAAAACCTCATCCAGACTGGGACATTTTTGAAGGTTTCTTTCTCTGGGGAGAATTTTTCCTTCCATGGCTGAATGTACAACCCTGTTGAGGCATGGAAGTATGCCCCCCCTCAAAGACTTTATCTCTGTCCTCTAGGTTCATGAATACTTCTATGAAGAATCCTTTTGATCCCAGGTGGAGTTCCACTTCTCCACTTGGCTTCCATTGGTATTTTATCCAATCACACAATGTTCGTTCTATGGGCCACAACCCCATGAACTTGAAAAATAGTGCATGTGTCTTCATATGGTCTTGATAGCGTTGTGTTTGTGGGTCTTCTAGTATAACCTTGGGTATCATTGTTGTTTTAGGTTTACATGGGTTGCGCCCATTTTCCCCACTAGGGTTCGCTAGTTCCTGCGCATCCTTCTGGGCTTCTCTGGCTTCCTCCCCCATGCGATCCTTTTTTTCCTAGTTACTCTCCTAGTTTTTTTTCGATCTTGATCCCGAGGTGCTTTTCAGCAGTTCCTTGAAACCAACACCTCGTGGGCATTTCCTCCTATGCACCACTACTTTCTTGTATGAGGGGGTTCCACTCCCACCCCCTTTGGTAACCATTATGTACATTGTTTATACTGTGACTATCAAACCCTAGCTTGTAGTTTCTTTAGAGTTCAAGATCGTATTTATTCTATAAATATTAATATGTTACTTGAGAACTGCTTGGGAATGAATAATGACTTCATCTTATTCTAGACTTGATGAGGGAAATTGATTCCACTGATGTGAAAATGAATCTCCTGCGAGATATAGGTCGTGATGACCCCCATAGCCTCATCCTTCTTACCATCAACATCAATTTTTTCTTGATCATCGGTTGGATCTGGAATTGCAGTCTTCGTATACTACCATAGTCCTTTAATCTTCTATAGGGTTTCCATTCCTAGTGCCCATACTACATAATTTCATTCATTCAAAATTACAGGATCAATCTTTGAATCCATCTTGATATATAAATATAACACTTATGTTTCAACAAGTTCCAATCGACAAACCACCAACCCATATTCAATCACACAATAGATCAGACTCAACAAGGTTTGTGGATGACATATGAGGTTTCAAACCATCAACTTTGATACCATGTTGGGGATTGGGTGGAACCTAGTATGAAAAAAAAAACAGTATTGTATAAAATCGAGGAAATAATATTTCGAAGATAAAGGGTGATGTATAAATACATCATTACAAATCTTAAGAAAAACATACTACGATCAAAACATCACAATGCATATTGTACATCTTGTACACAACAGTGATATATTCTTGATTTCTTGATCTATTTGATTCGCTTATTGATAACAACCCATGGGGTATGGTATTTATAGCTTCAATATGTAACCAACTTCCATGAAATCGGGAGGATCTTGTCCATGTAGAATCGTTGGTTGTTAGAGTTGAATCCATCAAATATGTTTTGTCCATTCAGCTCAACAAGGATGCTCGACCCAACCGTACATGCACTCAACTTGTAGTCAATTTCTTAGCTAGTAAATCCATCGAAAAATTGTCTTCAACTATTGGTCGATTATCTGACCAACAGAATTTTCGACAAGTTGAATGACTAATGTAGATATTTGTTCGATCACCTGATCAAGTGTTTCCATATATAGGTTGACCACCCAACCTATTGATTCCAGGAGAAGTGCGATGAACCAAAAGAACTTGATGTTCCAACACTGTCTATTTGACTCAACAAGGATGCTCGACCTGACCATTCATGTGTCCAAACCATAGTATATTTCTTAGCAGGTTGATCAATTGACTGACCATCTTTGAATGTTGGTGAAATGTCTGACCGATAGACTTTTCGACTACTTGACCAACTGATTTAGATATCTGGTCAATCACCCAACCGACTGTTTCCATATGTTGGTTGACTGCCTAACCAATTGATCCCAGGAGAAGCATGATCAACCATCAGAACTTAAGGTTCCAACAATACATGCCTATATACAATGGATAGAGTGGGAACAACTTCTTTTGACACTCGATCATGTATGCATTGAAACCATATAGAGTTGTTTGATACCCAATCTCTTGAATGACCAACTTATTTGGCACAAAGGATTGAAGCATGTGAGGTGCTTGTGTGGAAACATAAATCTTGATATATGTGGAGTGTTCTTCAAATTACTACTATCCAATTTTATTCAACACCTATATAACTTTTTGAAATATTCTTAGGTAAGGTTGGAAAAAAATGAGTTCATATAATGGTGTTGGGAAGCCATCAGAATAAGTGCATATTAAAATTGGTAATTTTTCTTCCATAAAACTCTACAATAAACATGAATTTCAAATCTAGGGACCAATACAAACCTAACCCTGTGAGTGTGTTAGAAGTACATATCACTTCTAACAAGTAAGAGGACATGTAAAATTCTATGGCTCCTAAAAAAATATCCAATTGACATTTGCTAATGGATTTTTCTAGTGAGTTAGAAAGGATAGCATAACAATTGAAAATTTTGCCTCCTTCATTGATTTCATGCATAATTATAACCCAACCTATCTTCACATAAGTTTAATCTTTTTCACCAAATATTCTACTGAGAAATTGAGCTACCCATGTGTATCCTGAAATGAGGTGTATAGTCGGGAAGTGTTTTTTGCTAAAGGGTTTGAAAGTTATCCCTTCCTTATACCGCTTAGCCAAGATGTTATAGTAGTTATATTCATGCATAAAAACTTCCATCCAATCATTGATGAAATAAATTTCAACCTTCGATAATTTATAATAGGATTCAAAATCATCTAATGTGAGTTATCCAAAACACCTTCCCTAATAATTCAAAATCCTCCTTTTACTAACCTCTATGTGTTGAATTAGGTACCTGATTACTTCTACCCAAGGCATCATTGCAAAATCGGATACTCCATGGTGTAAATAGGATATGTTTAAATGTTTTTCCATAGATAAATTTTCTTCTTCCCTTTCACCCAAGTCCTCATCATCCCTGATCCCTTCCCATTTTTCGATTACATGAAATGGATTTTTATACTTGTGGGCTCCATCAAAACCAGTAGTATATGATGTTTCTGCATAAGTGGGAAATTTACAATCTATAATAGCATGAGTTTCCATGATTGGATATTTATCACTGGTAGACTTCCATTCCCTTCTATGTGATGACTCTACATTTGTGGGAGTTTGTTCAGTTTCTAGTGTTGTCTCCTTTACAAACTCCATATGGCCCTTTGGTTGGACTATTATTAATCTCTTTAGTTCACCTTCCCTTTTCATGTCATACCCTTTAGCAACCCTTTGGAAATCCTTGTAGGTTAGTGCAACATAGAAATATGGCATGCGGGATTTAGCTGAAAAATTGAATTAAAACGCATAAATAGCTATTTTTAGCAATTCAAACTAGAAATCAACTTTAAGAATGGTGATGTCAATCCTAACCTAAGGTGCATGCCATTGTATCAAATATTTAAATTTAGTTAGGAATTATACTTTGAACTTTGATTTCTTAATAATTAGTGTGCAAGGAAAAAGAAAAGAAATTGGGGCGCATGCACATAGCTAATTAAATTTGACCTAAGTAAAGTTTGAAAGAAAATATATGTTACCACTAGATAAAACAACAAAAAAACCACCTATCTCAATTAAAAAAAACAAGTTTCTAATCAAACAAGTATCTTTCGAAATTACATACATGGTTAGTGAAGTGGATGGATAAGTGACATTTCCCGATGTTGTGAATGAAAGTATCCTAATATCTAGGGATGAACTATAATAAAGAATTTCAAATAACAACAAAACTATTTCTCTAAAATTAGTCTTTAACTACTTGTCGTAACTAACCTTGATTTAGAGGCAGAGATAATTTTAAGGATGGAAATTTGTATTAAAATGTAGAAACCTGGGCTAATCTTACTAGTCCATAATATGAAAAATGTAAAATGTATGGCTATAGTTTTGTAAAAATATTCAAATTTCTAAGGATTTATATAGCTTCTATAATATTTTGGCGATTTTAAGGAAAAATAATTTTATTCTATGGAATTTGGGTGAATCGTTTTTAGAAAAAATGGAAATTGGCGAATATTGTTTTGGGAAAAAACATGTAAAATTAGCCCATTTCTGAAATTTAGCCCCTAACCTCATCTATGGTTAGAGGCATGGCATACCTTGTCCTGGCAGTTTCTTTGAGATGAATCCCACATTTTGATCCTACTCCACTTGTCCTCAATCCAATCCAAGTTCCAAGATATACACACAAGGAGACAAAAACCTTCCTAAAACCAATTGATAATAATGAAAGCAAGAGTGTAATAAATCTAACTAGCTAATTAGGAAAGTTAGTTCCATAGCCAAACAAAAAATTGAGATCAACTAATGAAGAAGAACATTCTATTCAGGGGAGGGAAAAAATATGTATCTTCCTTTTTATTGATGAAAATAGTAATACACAATTTTACATGATGTATTTCCACGGATACCCTTTGTAACCGTCATCTAGGTTCTTTTGTTCCGAGGCCACTCAAGACATATTCTAGAATTTGAATCTTCTCTAAGCAAGAAATTGAGGAAAAATAGGAATTTTTAGGCCTCGAATGCAAGGAAAGGATATATGACTTAGAGAAAAAGGGTTTCTTGAAGGAAAAAGGTCAAAACAAAAAAGGAAAACAAACACCTCTAATTACTCTGGAGCGAGGATACCAGTATGATAGCTATA
>ML777191.1:439837-463910 GCA_009831015.1 Picea engelmannii
GAAATCGTGTATTACTGTATCTCTGTGTTTATGGTTGCATCTCTGATATATTTCTGTTATATTACTGGATATACGCGATATCTCTGTGCATTTCTTTATTATATCTCCGCTCTCATTTCGTGCCGAAAATAATCCGGATCAAACGTCTACATGAAAAAACCATAAAAAAATGCATAAATAATGATGCAGCATGTAATTTCACACACAATTAACACTTATCTTTGATAAAAAGACCACCAACTGTGTGCAGAGCTTCAACGTTCCTCCCATCCATAGACCACACTTCTAGTAATATCACCAGTGGGTCACCCCCGAGCTGGGACTAAACTCCATCCGGGTAAAGGAATACTAAACCAGTCTAAGGTATGGAAAGCAAGATAATTGCTCGGTCCAAGGTGCCCATATGTTGCAACTATCCTACAGTCTCTCATTCCCCACATGCCTATCCCACCCCAGGAAGTGTTCCCCTTCTTTGTTCAACAGTCCTTCGGCTACCTCACTTCCCTTTTGGGGCTTCAGCAACAGGCTAGACAGGAAGCCTTAGATCCCAGTAGTTATTGCCCAGTGCATCGGGGAACAATTCTGAGTAGTTTCTCGCCTAGAGAAAACTACTCACGGGCCTGACAACCCCCTTATTTGACATAGCAAAACTCTCACCTAGAGAGAATGCCTACGGGCCTAACAACCCACTTCTTCAACCACAAGCCTAAAAACCTGCCTCTTCAACCTGTAGTCAAACCAGGTTTTTTTTTTCCATAGCGCCAAGATTCCCAAGTACATGTCTTGTGATGGCAGCAGCAGAGTTCGGATGGTAGGAGAGAATTATGGACAATGCTCCAGCTCCTAAGTTGACTAGGTATAGGTAAAGGTACCAGTACAATACTAGTTTGGGTAAAGTACAGGTACATTTCCTGTGACATAGAGGTACTAAGGGAAACTGAAAATACATGAGTAAAATAATGGGGGAATCATGGAATACCCCGGGTAAGAAACAAAGGTTACCCCTCTCCAGGAATAATGAGAATATCCCTCCATGAATATCACAGCATAATGGAGTGTAAGAGTTCATTTGCCCCAAGGATGACTAGAGCCCCCCTAAATATCGTAGAACGATGGATTGTAATAGTCCCCCCTTTTCCAAGAATGACGAGAGCCCCCAAAAAATACACTAAGTTTCCAAAATATATCTGCATGTCCTCTACTGGACACTTGTCTTCATGAAGCTTCATGAGTTCCACTTGTAATTCATTCCCTTCCCATAGGAACTTAGGATAACATAAAATTATATCCATACCTCAGACTTTAGGAATAATAATATAATATTCCTTTTGGATTAATCCCTCTATCTTAGCCCCTTCATAGACTCTTATCCCCCCTTCCCTTTCTAGTGGAGTTTATCCCCCCATACTCATTTTTGGTTCGTTATGCAACAACGTTGTACTTTATTAATGATATGAGTGTTTAATTGTTATAATAATAGGCTCTCTAGCCTAATAATCACATAATACTTTTGGCCTATAATAACCTAGCTCACCAGCCTATAAGTATATTTACATTTACATTTACAATTGGGGTTCAACCTAGGGGTATTACATTCCCCTCCCCTTATTTATGCATTGTCCTGGGTGCATTATATACCGTGTACAATTCAAAATTCCTAAAAATACTCCATGTGTTTTCTAATGAAGCTTGTTATCCACCTGGTTCTCTTCTTTCAAGCACCAATTCATGTATTCATACTATATCTGGAATTCATTTTCTCTATTCCATAGAGCTTCTTCATGAAATAATTCAGCTCATTGTTCCATTTGACACACCCTCATTATGACAACTACCATGCCATAAGAACTCATGAGTTGTATCTTCCTTGTTTCACTCACCCTTCCAGGCTCGAGTATCCATTTACTGCTACATAGTCCTTCAACGATCCATATTACCAAGGATTTCACACACAAGGAGAGTGCCAACTCATTATTAGAACCCCACCAAGGTTCTACATTTATAGGGCTTTAGTGTCTCCAACAATAGTTGTTCTTCCCAAGCATTCCAACTTTAATCAATATTATCTCATCTGTATTACACACATACAGTTATTATGAGAGAACATTATAAAAATTCATTTAGAAACTCAAACTTATTTCATAAGGAATTCAACTTTTCCCCAAAATATGAAATTCTATCTCATAATTTTTCATGGTTGTTGCAATAGTAGGATGTAATATTCCTTATGGCATTCAACAAGCACCATACTAAATACCACTTTTCTTGCAATGCTTCCATCTTGCATTCAACCAACAAATTATCAGTATTTCTTGTACATTATACTTTCATTGCAATATATACCAAAACCTTACAAAGTGATCTTAGAATTTTCTACACCTAACAATTCAATCACAACTATCAAAAAAATTATTAAATAGAATGAATTATCATTCTATGCATATGCATGTTCACAATTAATATAAGTACGTTCATTATTCTATTTTTTAAATAGAATAATTCTTGTAATCAATGCTCATGTGACTACTTGACTTGCAACTTTCCTGTTGCAATGTCTAATAACTCCTGAAATGTTCTCAACTCCATGAGTTAGTAATATTTGTAACATTTCAACTGTTAGTATAATTATTTTCATTCAATAACATATATACATGCACTCACAAAATGAATTCAGCAAATGCATTTAAGTATACAATTCTATCATGCATAAGTGCAACTCTACCACTCACTATGCATCAGTGATGTTGGGTCTCTTTTTTGGCATCCACAGACACCTTACTTTTGAGACCTATATTGAACATGTTGCCTAAAATTATGAGTAATCCATTCATTTTTCTTAATGATACACTCATTTGGCTATCTCTTGGTGTACATGAGGTAATAAATGTTTAACCTATTATTTTCATGGTTTATTGATAGTTAGAATAGTTATATATGTGCTTTATTCCATCTAATATCCTTGTTTTGGAAATCGTATTAATACATGGTTCTAAGACGACACTCAAGATCATCCAGTACTCACACTCCAAGTCTTCTGGTACTAGAAGGTTCTACAGTCATCAGGTACCTGTGCTCATCCAATACTCACACTCCACATCATCCAATACCAGAAGGTTCTACAATCATCTGGTACCTACGCTCATTCGGTACCTGTTTTCATCCAGTTTCAGTGTTTATTTTTCACCTATGCTCATATGGTACCAACATCCTACAGGCATCCGGTACCAGACATAGTTCGAAAATTTGGAATGCTTCTAGAGGAAAATCGAGGAAATGGGTTTTGTCCAGAGCGATGTCGACATGCGAAAACGTGTGTCAAAATTCACCCATCTCTCACATGTGGATATCCATCTCAGGGGGAATGATTCTGTAAAAAATAGTAAAAATCTCAAACTACCAACTTGCGCCTTGATTTTCATGCAGATGGTATCATATCTAGAAATCATATGATATGAGTTTTGTCTAGAATATGGAAAATTAAGTAAAACAGGGACAATTTTTCAAAATTCAAAACAGTTTAAGATTTATGGGTGGATCTTCAACTCGAATCTACCCAAATTGCAGTAAAAACCAGATTCTTGAAGATTTGTCCTAAAAATGTAAAAAAAAAAAAAACAGAATTTAGGGATTTGGTTTCATCCATTTCTCCATGGATTTTATGTATAAATAAGACCTCATAGGTTCAAGGAAGAAAAAGGAGGAATTGTTATGTTGCAGATTGGATTTTTGAACAGACTCCTTTTGTAAACTTGCTTGTTGAAGAATTAATATGAATTTGAATTCATCGATTCCATGTGTTCTGTAAAGTTTATTGTTTTATGAGTTTTCTCTAAGCTTCCCTGTTGGCAGGGTAAGGGCCCATCGTTCTAACTTGGAAAGCTTATTGTAATTGTAATGTGGATCTAATTTATGTAAGTGTGTGTGTGGCATGATTCTTTACGAAGAAGTTGTGATTAGAAATGTTTGATGTAAGTAAGTTGTGAATTAAAATATAATCTAATTTTGGATGCATCAAAATATGTAAACAATAATCTAGTGGTTGATTTTTAATCATTTATAATTTATATGTGTGAAATTTTATGATTTCTGTGTGTGATCATTTATTTCTGAATTGTGTTCTTTTAATCTCAACTTTTATCTTGCAAAGTGTGGCAGTACAGGAACAGTTTGAGAGTCCATACTTCGCATTACATGAGCCAGCAAATGGAACATCTCATTAAAACCTCTGTTCACTGTGTATAAATAAAGTAACTTTTCAAAATTTCCAAGTTGCATTGAATTTCCTTTCTGATTTGAAGAGTGTGCAGAACTAGACAGCTTGTAAATTGATATTGAAGTGAGTGATTATAGGAGTAAGATCAGAATCCATATTTCACCTTCATAAGCCAGTAAATGGACAATCTTGTTTTCTGTAAGAGAGTCTTTGGAGTGCATGTTAGTTAGACTCTTCTCTTTGAATTATGTTCTTTAACTTTTTGCAAAGTGTGAAAAACATAGGTTAAGTTATAAAAAAGAGTATGTGTTTTGAAGTCTTCTTAATTCTTGCTACACTCATTAGATATAGTAAGCCAATTGTTTTCGACACATATAGTGTAACAACTCTACTGATTACGAATCTCGATCGATAATTTATGTTTGGTGATATATATTATACATATAATTGCACCAACATTTTGGCGTCATTGTCGGGGAGTTGTAAACGGTAATAGGTAGTATTTGAATTAAATTTATTTAATGGTTTTGGATTGGTTTTAAGGACAACCTAAGGGAATTATAGAGAAGATGGTAAGATGTGAGGTAAGATCCCACACATCCACTTTAGTGGGGTTTATCCAAAGTTAGGTTGTCCTCTCCCTTTCATGTAGAAGTGTTTTTCTTTTAATGAAACTCTATTTTCCTTCTTTTATGAAAAAGTATGTTTTTATTTATGCAAATTTAGTTTTATTTATGATGAGTTGACTTGTGTGAACCGATAACCTAGTGACAATAGGGTCCCATTAATGCAAGGAGTTCAAGTTTGGTGTGTTTTATTTTTGCAAATAGTTTTAATTTCTTAGTTTTAAAATTCACATCTTTGATGATAAATCATTTTTGGGGTGTTGTAAGAACCCTTGAGTACTAATCTATGTTGCAAGACAAGATCTACTGGCCAACAAAATAAGGATGATTAAGAGTTTGTTGAGAAAATAAAGAAATGGTACTTCAAGGAATTTCCCAAACCTTAATAGAAAATGGAGACCTGCCTACATCTCTATTGGACCAAATCCTCATTGCAATCAAAGGCCTATCTACATATGAGGTAGACCAAGTTTGGGTTGCAGTTGGAGACTTATCTATATCTCAAGAAGGAACAAAAGAACAAGATACTTATGAGCCACATCAAGTAGCAGATCTAGAAGTTCGTGAACAACATCTAGAGGAGATCCAAGAGTCATGGACCATATCTAAGGAGCAGCCATTTGAGCCAAAAATTGAAGAATTTTTGGCATGTTTGTCTCCAGATCCTTCGTGTATTTTGGGGTGTGATGACCATATTTCCAAGGAATTTCATGATCTGACATCCAAAGAGAGACAAGAGAGCAAAGATTAGATCGAATATTAGTTCCAAGTTGTCGGTAGGCCACAACACCCTTCCATATTCTTGGCATCATCTCCAGAAGATAAGTTGGCCTCTGATATATGGGCAGCCATTGACGCATATTTTCCATATTTGGATATGAGTCTTATTATAAATTTGTTTCTCACATGGATGCACTGGAAATTTTCCTATACTTGAAGAAAGACTCACTCTTTCTCAATTAGAGTAGGATAGTAAATAAATAAATAAATGTTCAATATAAGTACAATGTAACATCTCTTTTTTATTTTTCATAAATGGGAATGTCAATAGTTGAAAAAACAGTCAATTTAAGATATTTGTTCCTCTCGTAGATTTTTTTCTTTTTAGAAGTTAAGACAATTTTGTTTGGAATATTATGAGAAGGTAATCTCTTCAATAAATATTCTCTGCATGTGTAGATAATATTCGAAGGGTATTTTCAAAAGCAAAGAAGGAATCCTTGTCAACATGATCGGTGGTTTGTTTTGGGTCCAAAATACAAACTCTCTATTTTCAACATCAGAAGATTGTCTATATAAGAATTATTCCTTCACTACAGAATTTTGCACCCGACTATCAACCCTGGTTCCATTTATTTATCATTTCCAATGCAATTTAAAACTTATTTTACCATCATGTTGTTTTTAGTTTCCAAGTGTGATAATTCAGCAAGATTAACATAATTCACAAATATCTTCTCTTGACATCATTAGCCAATTTATAAATTATGATATACAATCAGTGATTGACAACATCTTATACAGCTTGAAACTCATAGTGTTCCATCCATAATGTGAGGCCTACAAGTTCCAGTTTTAATATCATAAATTTTGGGTACCATTATGTTCTAGTACTGTTGAATCCTATTACGGTACTATCATGTTCCAGTACTTTAAAATCATGTTTTGGTACTGCAATCTTGTTATGGTAATGCAGAATCCTGTTATGATACTGCATAATCTCGGTCTGGTATTGTCATGTTCCTGTACTGCAGAATCTTGTTCCAATATTGTATGTTCCAGTAGTGCAGAAACTCACTCTGGTACCAATCTGGTACTAATTCCAAAGTGATATTATCTTTGTCGTGTACTTAACATTATTTTCACTTCAGGTAATTCGAGGTATGGGATAATATTTTCATGTTCTTTCTATCAAGAATCATTTAAGTCTTGTGTTGAACTGTTATTTACTCTCATATACATGTTCCTCCTATATTGTTACACTCACCCCTAAATGAATCATCATTGCTATCCTTTAAGGATATATTTTCACATTTATCTCCATATGATAATGGCTGCACATGTCTAATTACCTAATCATTCTGAAAAAGTGATTAATAATTGAAATATCCATTGAAAAGTGGTGACACCATTATGTCTAATACTAACCTACTTGATTAAACAAGTTCTTATCCAAATTTATCTTTACAAGTTTCTCTTGGAAGGTATTGATGAAAACTTCATGTGGTGGACCGCCCTTGCAAAACCTCAATGAACTTTCATGAGAACCCTAATAGGATTAACTAGAGGTACCTCTTAGTCATTATCCGAGATGTTCCATTATACATTGAATAGTTGATATTTAAGGCTAATGTGGATGATTTCACCCTTGGGATAATTGAAAGAAATAAATTATGTTCCTAATAACTCTAAAACACTCTCATACCACCTACCTTCCTTATACTCTAATGTTGTCAATGAACAATATACATCATTCTAAATCTTTTGAGTAATATAATAAAAAGGAAGTATCAGGAAGTACAAGTAAAGTCATCAAGGTACTGAACAGACCTTCTGGTAGCGGGGCCATGCTTGTATGGTACTAAGGTAAACCCATCATGGTACTGAACAGGCCTGCTGGAAGCGGGGCTATGATGGGTAAAGGGAGTTGAAAAACATAAATTGGCACACCTAAAACTAAAAGAAACCCTTGGGTGTCATTCTGAATAAATCATTATCAAATCAAGGCTGGGAGATGACCTTTATATCTCTCGAATGATGTTCTTAAGAACCTTAAGGTATCCACTTTAGGGTTGTATCTTTAAAATAAATAGGTTTGCATGAAAGGGGGACCCTCAATATATGTAATTCACCCTACCTAAACAAGAAGATCTTCATCTCTATAAACTTGGATAAGAGACGATGTAATCATCTTGGGATGTATTCGTTTATGTGATCCTCTCTTCAAAAGGGATCTAAACTATGCTTATATCACTTTTATTTTAAAGGTAATCTAGGTAAGGGGCCTATTACTCAAATTCATTATGAAAACTCTTAGCCACTATCTTATAATCATATTAGAGTCACATCCAACCCTTTCTCCTAATTATGATCCACAGTAGATTGGATAAGACTTAAATTCAAATCACTAATGGATCTAATCTATTACTCATGTGTCCATGTATCCAATCATGTCATTTCGTACTACCCTGATGACGTTATAACCATAATTAAACATTATTACAAAAGATGCTCCTCTGAATGGTGTCTCCATTCAGATAAGCGTGATTATAACTGTTATATCATTAAAAAACCTTTGTCATTATACCACCTTTACTACTTGGGATCATTACTCTACTCGGGTATGTTACTATGTTATGGTAACAATCCCTCCTCTTGTATAAACTCTGGTTCACTACGTTAAAATTGAGAATTTATTTCAAGACATGCATGGGGGTTGATTGCCATGAACCTATGTTTATGGTGTTTCGAGAGACGGAGGAATATATGACATGCAAAGAAAAGTTTGGAAGGGATGGATGGGTACCCCTTTCTAGAACAATTTTGAGGGCACCATGATGAAATTTCCAAAGGCCTTTGCACAAAATTATGATGGTGAGACCGTTCAGATGGGATTTTGAAATTTTGAAGATCATTGTTGGATGAGGACATGCACTGGATAAGGCATGGGGGAAATTTTGGGTCTCCTTTTTTACATCCACGGATACCTTACTTTTGTGACCTATATTTTATATGTTGCCTAAAACTATGAGTAATCCATTCATTTTACTTAATGATGCACTCATTTGGCTATCTCTTGGTGTACATGAGGTAATAAATGTTTAACCTATGATTTTCATGGTTTATTGATAGTTAGAATAGTTATCTATGTGATTTATTCCATATAATATCCTTGTTGTGGAAATCGTATTAAGACAAGGTTCTAAGACGACACTCAAGGTCATCCGGTACTCACACTCCAAGTCATCTGGTACTAGAAGGTTCTATAGTCATCTGGTACCTGCGCTCATACGGTACTCATGCTCCAATTCATCCGGTACCAAAAGGTTCTATAGTCATCTGGAACCTATGCTCATATGATACCTACGTTCATTTGGTACCAGTGTTTATTTGTCACCTGTTGTTAAGGTCTTAACCCTCACATAGGTAGATCAATGTATTCGGATGTAATAAAGGTCAATATTAATAAGGCCTTTCAATAAAATAGAATAAGGCGGATGTAAGAAGACCTAATAGAAGCTTCCGCTTCTAGAAGGATCTTCCTCTAGATGCTTCTCTTAATAGACATATTTAGTATAAATAAGGGTCAAGGGTATGATAACCATAGCTTGGAGATTATTGTAATAGAGCGCTGCTCGATTGGAGGTTGCCTCCTCGAAGACGCCTGTGAACATTGCTTTCTGAATCAAAGTGCTATTTATATTTCCATTGTTATATATTTTGTGTATTGTGAACATTATGCTAGATATTTTACTATTATTCTACCATTTCTAGCATTTTATTTATGTTCTGCATATTTTATATATCTAGTATTTTGCACCTGTGCTCATCTGGTACCCACATCCTACAGGCATTCGGTACCAGACATAGTTCAAAAATTTGGAATGATTCTAGAGGAAAATTAGGGACATGGGTTATGTCCAAAGCGATGTCGACATGTGATTATGGGAGTCATAATTTACCCAAATCACACGTGTGGACCTCCAGCGCAGGTGGAATGATTTTGTAAAAATTAGTGAAAATCTCAAACTGCCAACTTGTGCCTTGATTTTCATGCAGATGGTATCCGATCTAGAAATTATACGATATGGGTTTTGTCTAGAATATGGAAAATTGAGTATAGAGCGAGCAATGTTTTAAGATTTATGGGTGGATCTTCAATTCGAATCTGCCCAAATTGCACTAAAACCCAGATTTTTGAAGATTTGTCCTAAAAATGTAAAAATTGTTTTCAGAGTTTAGGGATTCGGTTTCATCCATTCCTCCATGAATTTTATGTACAAATAAGACCTCATAGGTCTGAGTAAGAAAAATGAGGAATTGTTATGCTGTTGATTGGATTTCTGAACATACTCCTTTTGTAAACTTACTTGCTGAAGAATTAATATGAAGTTGAATTCATCAATTCCATGTGTTCTGTAGAGTTTATTGTTCTGTGAATTTTCTCTAAGCTTCCCTATTGGCATGTCAAGGGCCCACCATTCTGACTTGGCAAGATTACTGTAATTGTAATGTGGATCTAATTTATGTAAGTGCGTGTGTGGCATGATTTTGTACATAGCAGTTGTGAGTAGAAATTTTTTATGTAAGTAAGTTGTGAGTTACAATATAATCTAAGTGTGGATTCATAAAAAGTTGCGAACAATAATCTAGTAGTATCTTTATAATCATTTATAATTTATGTGTGTGAACTTTTATGATTTATGTGTGTGATCATTTATTTCTGAATTGTGTTCTTTTAATCTCAACTTTTATCTTGCAAAGTGTGGCAGTACAGGAACAGTTTGAGAGTCCATCCTTCACATTACATGATCCAACATATGGAACATCTCA
This sequence comes from Picea engelmannii, assembly GCA_009831015.1. Classification (NCBI taxonomy): domain Eukaryota; kingdom Viridiplantae; phylum Streptophyta; class Pinopsida; order Pinales; family Pinaceae; genus Picea; species Picea engelmannii. The sequence continues at coordinate 450,230 of ML777191.1, forward strand.
TTAAAACCATTGTTTCCTATGTATAAATAAAGTAACTTTTCAAAATTGTCAGGTTGCATTGAATTTCCTTTCCGATTTGAAGAGTGTGCGGAACTAGACAACTTGTAAGTTGATATTGAAGTGATTGATTACATGAGTGAGATCAGAATCCATATTTCACCTTAATAAACTAGTAAATGGATAATCTTGTTTCCTGTAAGAGGGGCTTTGGAGTGCATGTTAGTTAGATTATTTTCTTTGAATTCCGTTCTTTAATTTTTTTCAAAGTGTGAAAAACATAGATTAAGTTATAAAAAAGAGTGTGTTTTGAAGTGTTCTTAATTCTTGCTACACTCATTAGATATAGTAAACCACCTATTGTCGACACATATAGTGTAACAAATCTACTGATTACGAATCTCGGTAGATAATTTATGTTTGGTGATATATATATTAACATATAATTGCACCAACAAGTGTAATTGTTAATACATATCTATTCATTGCATATTTCCATTGATTTTCATAATTCTCTATATCTAAGTCATGTATCTCACCATTGTTAAATTGGAAATCTGGCCAATGCCTTGACATATTCTCCATGCACTTCCTATTGTCTTCTCAATTATTTGGATTGCTTCCTTTTCGACCTGAACACTACACCAAGAATATAATTATGTCGTGTTCATTAGTGTTAGCAAAAAGGTTCCAATCCAAACATTATTTAGATGTAGGAAGTCCATTGGATATTTTTGTGGTACATAGCCTTTCCAAAACCAACCATGTCATTGTCTCATACATAACTAGATCTCCCGGCATTGATTCCTATAAGAGTGACATACCCTTTATTGCTTTGGTTATTACCTCATAACCAAATTAACATGACATGCTACTATGTCATTATATGCATTCAAAATCTAAGAAGATTTGATAATTATTACAGTCCTCCAGTCTTTACCACATCTAGTGGTATCTTATTCCCATTAATGCATTCAAATAATAAAATAATGTGATTTTATAAAATAACTCTCACTGAGGGAATTCTTACCTAAATTCCCTTCAACAATTATGCAACATAATTTTACAAAATACATATCTACATAGCTTCCATTAAATAAATTGGATGCTACCTGATTAGCTAATGACAGTAGAAGCTCCCATGCCTATTTTATTAGTCTTATAATCAACACTTCAGCTTGTTGTTGCTTCCTTACAGATGCAGCAAAATCAGTAGAAGCACCTGCAAACATGCAATAATTCTCTCTTTCTTGGTACAGCAACTACCATTAGCATATTTCATATTAATATATATTCAACAATAGACTAATCCTAGTCTAATTATTGTATACATGTATATTAACAAATTGGCATTCATCAATTCATATTTGTATGCACTAATAATGCATCATTAACATGCTCCTAAATGCATTTGCATGTCAATTTCTTGTACTGTGTATGGTTGTCCAACAAGCCATAACATAATTGTTGCTATAGTAATTGCAACAACCTCTTTCTCCCTGTATCACTTTTCTTTGATGTTCCCAGAAGTCTTCAATTCTTCCTGGATTCCTGAATCTTCTTGTGTTCTTACAAAAGAAAACAATGTGTCTGATTGTTCTCTATCTTGAGTACTTTTCCATCCCAACCTTTCTTATCTAAGTTGCACACTTGTAACCATATATTATGCTGATATTAATTTTCAGCATTCCACTATTACTTGGATCCCTTTGATCCAACTCCTACATGACCAAATTACATTTCCAGTCATGCTCTCTAATTAACCTTGGATATTTAACACCAATTTATTTATTGAAACACAATGATTTATCCTTTCCTTGACTGAACATATCAACACTTGAATTTTCTTAATGAACCATTACTTTCTCCTATCCTGACCCATCTTATTTCGACCTGACTTGCATAATCATTTGTAGCATGTTGTTATGCTACACAATTCTTCTTTTCCAGCTGCATAGAGTTAAATGGAATGAGTTAGCATTGCTCTTAATTTCCATCATAGATTTGAGTGATACTTTCCACCCGTGGAATGTCACTTATGGATCTATTCCACTTGATATAGATTCTCCTTAGATTTTATTTATTTTGCATTATGTACCAAGCATATAATCATTTTCTTCTTCATGGTTCTTTATTGTTTTCCCTTTATAAACCTTGTTTCCATTATCCTAATATGTTCAAGGACATGAATCCATCATAGAATCTTTCTTTCCTGTATGGAAAAACCATTCCTTAGAACTTGATTGCATTCCTATGGATCCAATCTGTACATAATGCATTTTTTATGCATCTGTTGGCACTTATTTAGTATGTTCACACTTTTATTGCTTCACCCCTGAAGTTTTTTCATACAACCATGCTTCCACTTCTCTACTCTGATAACAATCATGGAAAGGTTATCTCTAAAACTGTACGACCGATCTTTTGGAGATGTTGTCATTCTATCCATGTATACATTATGTCTTTCTTTATCAGAATACTAGCATCCTAATATATCAATTTGCATAGAATAGGTCTTCCCACCATGTATCTCTTTATATTAACATTGGCCTTTGTTAGACTGAATAATATTTCACTACTTCCTCTATTTAAATGATATTCTTTACACCTTGATTCCACTAAGAATTCTGATTTGTAGGAGTGGATATCTTGTAATGGATTCCAAATCCTTCATGGCTGCACCTTGGACTCATACTTGAAGATACCACTTTGCTAAGACAATTTTCTTTGTTTTATAAACAACCCTAATATTTTCTTACAACACATTTATTATGTAAGGTAACAATCCTAAAAATTATGGTGAAAGAAAGCATACAACAACAATGGTTAGCTAAACCCACAATACATTATTCTCGTAACATATGTACATTTTTCCCCCTTCATGGTTACCAGAATTGTTCTTTTTGATTCCCTGTAAATTGTTTTTCTCATCTCACAATTTTGGGTGATTACGTGGACTCCTTGGTCTAATACCTTTCCAATGACTTCTTTCTTGCTCAATTCTGATCCTTGAGCATAAAGTTATGGTTATTTGGAAAATTATCCTTTCTGTGAGGGCAATCCTTGTACAAATGATCTTCTTCGGTAGTCGAATTAGCTCTTGGACCCGTGTTGGATCCTTTCCTAAGTTTCACATGGCCCTTTGATTTCCTTCAAATGCAGTTCTATACAAATCAGAAACCCGCGAGCTCCTTCTCTTAGCCCTTCTCTATCTTAAAAATCCATTTTTGGGTACTAGCCCCTTTACTTCGGCCAAAATTTCATATGACCACGGGCTATGACCAAGCGCTTAGTTGAAAGGAGGTTACCAAAATGGTGCTTATCTGGAGCTTTGAGGCTCCGATGCTTTGGAACTTCGGAAGATTTTATAACACTACACAACACTTCCCCCTATAAGTTTTAAACCTGTATGGTAAATCAATGCATATAGATTCTTAAGCAAAACATAAATTAATCAATGGCTCATTCACATAGTACACAGAGATTTATACCAGAAATCCTCAACCGGGGAAAACCTTTCTTATATTCATATATCGAATTTCACCATTCACCATACAATATATACAATTTTTTTAGGTATTCCATAGATACCAAAACCTTAATCCCTTAATCCGGGATTAATTTAGAAAATCGCTAAAAATAGAAAAATCCACTAGAAATATCAAAAACCACCCAAAAAGCATTTTCGGGGCGCTGCCCCGGGCTACCGCTCGGTGCCGAACGTTACACGTAACCAGGGGGGGCATACCTGGCCCCCCCTAGGACCCCCTAGGAAGCGCCCGGTGCACACGACACAAGGAGCACTACTAGAGGGATCGTCAAACGCAGTTGTCGAATCTGACGCACCCACACACACACATGCAAAGAATATAACACATACCTAACACCCCCAAACATCGAACTAGAAAATTACTGAGCTAGCGCTTCGACGCTTCATTACTACGGTGCTCCTCTACTTTGAGCTTCAAAATTTTTGACCACACAACACGCTAAGTCCCCCGAACACCGAAATGGTGAATTCCCAAACTGGCACTTCAATGCTCCGGAGCTTCGAGCTTCAGAGGATCTACCAACACAACACCACAAATCACCCAAACACCGAATTGACCAACTACTCTAGTGCTCTCTAGCTCTGGATCTTAGATATTTGGAGGTTTTAATCACACAACATGCCAATCCTCCTAAACGTTGAAGTGGTGAACTCCCAGAGAGTCCAGGGATCAATGGTCCATGTCTCTTGTCATGATCTACGACCAGAAATAACTCCAGGACTCTGGGACTCTAGGTATTCCTACAACTCCAATGCGCAACACCTTCGAACTATCAAACATTTAAGTGATGATCTACTACTGACACTCCTCCAACAACCAATGACTGAGATCTCCTCCGGAACTTTGGGATTCGGGAGTTCCCACTGCTAATCATTGTCAAACCTCCGAACTGTCGAATGCTGAATTGACAAAGGGCATAGATACATGGTCCATGTGTCCCTGATAATGAACAGTCTATATTTACTCCAGGATTCGGACTTCGGTCCTTTTCACGCATGAACACTTTTCATCCACGATCCTCGGGATTGTCTAACTTTCATACGCTTGTTAATCTGCTGACATGTGTCCCTGATGACCAATGGTCAGGATTCACTCTGGAGTTTGGGACTTCGGGAGATTTTCCTCCTGGCAACACAGGAACTTGTTTCTCCCGAAGTGTCGAACCTTCGAGCTGTCGTGAGATCTACGACTCATTTTCTCCTATGCAGAGATCTAATGGATGGGATATGATCTTCTCACGCATGCTTCGTCTTTGGCTTGAGGTTTGATCCAACGACCCAGATCTATGCTCGGCCAATACAATGGTTGGAAATCCTCAGAGTGATCTACGACATAGATTCACTACGGGAATTTAGGACTTCGGGGATTTTTCCTCCTTTCCAACAAACAACAAAAAAAATTCAGAGCGGTGAAGTCCGAAGGACTTTAGTGCTTAACGGTCGCGCACCTTCTCCAGATATGATGACTATGATAGATATTTCTTCTCCCGAACAGATCCAATGGCCCAGATCTATGCCCATCCAATCCAATGACTGGCACTCCTCAACGTGATCTACAACATAGATTCACTACGAAACTTTGGGACTTCGAGGATTTTTCCTCCCTCCAACAAACAATGAAAAAATTTGGAGCAGTGAAGTCTGAAGGAATTCGATGCTTAACGACCGCGCGTCTTCTCCGGATCCAATGGTTGTGAGGGATATGTCTTCTCCCGAACATATTCAACGACCTATATCTAATCTTGTGGCCCAAATCAACTATTGTGGTTTCTTTCCTCTGTTGGCTTTCTCGAACCGCTACATCTCCTGATCTTTTGAAAAAAATCCAATTTTTCTCTCAACACCCTCATGGAAACCATGGACACACTATAACTTCAATTCTCTGTGAAAAATCACTTCAATTTCAACTTGCTCGGCCCTTCCAAGCTCAGTGTTGAAAACTGGAGCTCAGATACCATATTGTAACATCCCCAGCCACATGTTGGGCTATTCCATGTGAAAATTTTGAACTGTATACAATATTTAAACATACAAATACTCTACAAATTCACATATTTATATAGAATAATAATAAAAATACACGTGCAACATATACAGCAAAAACCCATAAAAAAATCCATGAATAATGATGTAGCATGTAATTTCACATGCAATTGACACTTATCTTTGATAAAAATACCACCAACTACGTGCAAACCTTCCATGTTCCTCCCAGCCATAGACCACATTTCTCATAATCTCAGTAGTGGGTCATCCCCGAGCTGGAACTAAACTCCACCCAGGTAAAGGAATACTAAGCCAGTCTAAGGTCTGGCAAGTATCATAATTGCTCGGTCCAAGGTGCCCAAATGTTGCAACTAGCCTATAGTCTCTCATTCCCCACATGCCTATCCCACCCTAGGAAGTGTACCCCTTCTCTACTCAACAGTCCTTCGGCTGCCTCACTTCCTTTCCAGGGCTTCAACAACAAGCCAAACAAGAAGTCTCAAATCCCAGTAGATATTTCCCATCACACCAGGGAACAATTCCAAGTAGTTTCTCTCCTAAAGAAAACTACTCATGAGCCCAACAACCCACTTCTTTGACATAGAAAAACTCTCACCTAGAGAGAATTCCTACAGGTCTGACAACCCTCTTCTTCGAGCATGGGCCTGGCAACTCGCCTCTTCAGCTTGCAGTCAAACTAGGTTTCTCCTTGTCCACAACACCAATCTTCCCAAGTACATGTCTCATGATGGCAGCAACAGAGATCGGATGGTAGGAGAGAATAATGGACAATTCTCCATCTCTTAAGTTAACTAGGTACAGGTACATCTACCAGTAGAGTACTGGTTCAGGTAAAGTATAGGTATGTTTCATGTGACAAAGAGGTACCAAGGGTAGCTGAAAATACGTGAGTAAAGTAATGGGGGAATCATGGAATACCCCTGGTAATAAATGAAGTTTACCCCTCTCCAGTAATGACGAGAAAACCCCTTCATGAATATCGCAACACGATGGAGTGTAAGAGTCCATTTTCCCCAAGAGTGACGAGATCCCCCCCTGAATATCGCAGACCGATGGAGTGTAAGAGTCCCCCCTTTTCCAAGAATGAAGAGAGCCTCCCAAAAATACACTAAGTTTCCCAAATATATCTGCATGTCCCCCACTGGACACTTGTCTTCATGAAGCTTCATGAGTTCCACTTGTAATTCATTCCCTTCCCATAGGAAGTTAGGATAACATAAAATTATATCCATACCTTAGACTTTAGGAATAATAATATAATATTCCTTTGGGATTAATCCCTCTAGCTTAGCCTCTTCCTAGACTCTTAGCCCTCCTTCCCTTTCTAGTGGATTTTATCCCCCCATACTCATTTGTGGGTCGGTCTGCAACAATGATGTACTTTATTAATGATATGAATGTTTACATATTACAATAATAGGCTCATTGGCCTTTAGCATCTAGGCTCCCCGGATTAATAATCACATAAGCCTTATGGCTTATAATAACCCGACTCACCAGCCTATAAGTATATTTACATTTACAATTGGGGTTCAACCTAGGGGTATTACAACATTTGATCTCTTTTTATACCATTATGAGTTTCTTGAGATAGTTGGGAATAGGTTTTAGGAGGGTACAAGTGTACGGACCCCATAAATCCCATTCAGTTGCATGTGGTTTTCCAACATTTGTATTTTTTTATCCACTTTTTAAGGCACATGCATCTTTTGTGAAGAGAAAAGTTGTGTACATGCTCCTTTTGTGAGGGAAAATAGCATGTGGATTGCTAAGAATGCTCTTTAAGAAGTATTTAGGTTGAGCAATGATAGTAGATGATAAGTATGGTGAACATTTGGGAATTTTGGACATGATGGTGTCAATATATTTTGGAGTTGATGACCAAAATAAATTAAAAAATCACGGAGGAAGATGACAAGTGAAACCAAGTGGAGTTTGTCAAAGTTAGAATTATAAAATCACTTACAAAATAAACCAAACTATTAGATAACTCTCTTCTCAAGGTGGGCATACCCATGCTTAGGTGTAAAAAAACACGGCCATGAAATCAAGTACATTACAAATCCATGAAGTATATAGAATGTAAAAACCATGGCCACGAATAATATACACAATGGATCCATCTCAAGTATATCATAGCCACAAGAAGATGCAAAGCATATCTATGTCTTAGCATACATCCAAAGAATAAATTTAAATGTGAGGTGAACAACTAATTCTCCAAAAGTACCAATGTTATGTGGATAAATAGCACTATCTTGTGCAACTCATTCTCATTCATTTTATTCTTGGAGAGATACATGGTTTCTTGACATTAGTGTTACTTTCCACATGATTTTTCAGGGAGACTTGTTTGCGGAATTGAATGACAATGTAGAGGGTGCAATGTAGTTTTTATATAGATCCATTCTCAAACATATGGGAATTGGAACCATCAGGCTCAAATTGTCTAGATTCCTAGATTTTGTTTTAAAAGATGTTCTCTATCTTCGTTAGTTGCAGAGGAACTTAATGTCTCTTGTGCACATTCAACAACAAGAACATGATATTCACATGTTTGATGGAAAAGTTGAAATAAGGAGGTCTTTCAACAACATGGTCGTCATGACAAGATGGGAGGATGAGAGATTGTTGAGGTTGAAAGGGACATTTATGCAAGCATATAATTTTTCATACCTTTGTCACCATGATGAAGGTACATTGTCATCCAATCTCTTGTGGCATGTTATATTTGGGCACATCAATTATGATAGTCTTCATATGTTGAAGAAAAATGGTGTTTCTGATCTTCCTATCATTCCAAGGAATTTGAAACAATGTAATGCATGTATCTTTGGTAAACATAGAAAACAACATTTTCATGATTCCACTTCGGGAGCATGTAGAAAGATAGTGTTGATACACTTTGATTTGTGTGGCCCCATGCCTATTGCATCTTTTTTCAGTAATAAAGATACCATGAATTTTATTGATGATTACACCAGGATGTGTTGGGTTTATTTGTTGAAACATAAATATCAAGCATTTAAAACATTTAAAATTTTTCATGTATGGATTGAAAATGAAGCACAATCTCATATTGGCAATCTTTGTATTTATAATGGAGGGGAATATACTTCTAATGAGTTTGAAATCTATCTTCACCAACATGGGACTACGAATCAAACCATTGTTCCATACAATCCTTAATAGAATGGTGTAGCAGAAAGAATGAATAGGACACTCTTGAATATGGTACATTCCATGCTAGTTTTCAAGAGTGGGAAGATGATGTTTTGGGGTGATGTGGTTCTATCTGCAATGTATTTAAGAGACATAAGTCCATCTCATTCTCTTGGGAACACAACTCCTTATGAAATGTGGTATGAACACATTCATTTGGTGAGACATCTCAAATCTTTTGTTCCACTTATCATGCATTAATTCTTAAGGCGAAAAGAAATAAACTAGGTGCAAGGATTTGAAAGTACATCTTCTTCGGGTACAGAAATATCACCAAGGCATATTTTCTTTACAACGAGGCAAATAAAAAGTTCATTATTTCCATAGATGTGTTTTTTCTTGATTCCACTAAAAATGACAAGAATGTTGAGCGATGGATTGATCATCTAGCTAGATTTAACCATGTAAAGACATATCATGAGTTTGATCTCTAGATTAATCATCAAAACCTCACTTCTTTTTTCTCTAGATTGATCATTCTCTTTTCTTTCTCGAATCTAGACATATTTATCTGTCACACACTTTTAGTTTATTCTTATTGTTTCTAGCAACATTATATCAATGTGATGATACTTCTCATGTCAAATACTTTGAGAAATACCCAAATCCCAAGATCTATGAGATGTATCATTTGTAAAATTAATGTGTTGAAATTACTAAGACAACTGAGAGGGGGAGTGAATCAGTTGTTATTGTGCTTAAACAATTTTAAGTCTATTAATACATTCTTAATTTTTCTTCAAGTGATCATCAACATTATATAGCATATGGACAGTAAAAGTAATGAGCATCAGTCACACATAAGGTATACACAAAGACATATTTTCATGAGGAAACCCATAAAGGGAGAAAACCTCTTCTTCTTCGAAATGATAGGCAGTCTTTTAAGTTCTATACATCGTCTATAATTGAGCACCAACTCAATGTGAGGCTACTACCTCTGTTTTACAAGCTGCAACTTGTTTGAGAGCACTAACTCTATTGTTTCTCTAGCACCCACTAGAAGGAAGCACCAACTCCCCTAATGTTCCAGCACCAACTTGATGGAAGAACCAACTTCCAGTTACACAGGCTCCAACCTGTATAACAAAGAACACTTGTTCTCCCTTGCACCACCCTGCCACCCTGGTTTCTCTGGCTGCAACCAAATGGAAGCTACAACTCCCTGTGTTCAATCTCCCACTTGAACCTCTGAGGAAAATAGTCCTCCCTAGCACCTCCCAACCACCCTGGAATATGAATGAATAAATAAACAGACAACTACACAGATAAATCGATTCTTACCACTTCTTCTTTGTTCTGTAAATCAAGTCTTCTTCTAACTGTTCTGCAATTCTTCTCTTCCTTTGTCTGTTCTGCAATTCTACTCTACTTCAACTTGTTCTATCATTCTGCTCCATTTCAAATCTTTTCCTCATATGTTACTCTTCTATGATTTTTATATCACACTGTGCACATTTTCAGTCTCACACTGCGCATATTTTCAGTCTCACACTACGCATCCTGTGATTTTCCTTTTCTTATAGTTTAATTCCTTTTTCATCCAGAACAACAAACGAAGTACAGTCTGTATATTTTTCTCTTATACACCACTCCCACAGCAGTTACCCTTCGAATCTTCTGAGGCAAAAGAAAAACCATCTAAGCAACTAAAACACCAACCGATCAGGAATCATGAATCAGTTTTGCTAACAGATTTGTAACTGATGAATTAACTGTGAGAGAGAGTAGTAGCCCTCCGATCATATTCAATTTTATCTGCACCATTGGATGAACTTTATTAATCTTGCCTTTAAATCCAGTTTCGGCATTTCGACATTCCTGTGGCCAAGTGTCTCGACACTTCATATTGCGATCTCTGAAACTCCGATACAAAGCTTTTATGTGCTAGCTCCTTCCTCTATATGACAAAGGCCATGACCAAGTGCTTACGCATAAATTTCTTTTCGCGAATTTGCATTTCATGAATCTAGAGATGAGGCATATCGACTCTCCAAGTCGTGATCCTTGAAAACCCTAAAATGGAGCTTATTTGAACTAACTACTTTCCTTCTCGTGACCACCAGCGGTGACCATAGGCTGTGCCAAAAGGTGTTTCATATTTCGTGAGTTTATAAACTTGATTAAGTTTGATCGACGGTTGAAATCTCCATAGATCCGATGGTCCAGATCTTATCACGATCTTGCATCTTGCGAGTTTCCACACCATGCTCCATTGACTCCAAGTCAGCGACTTGTCCTATGATTCGACGGTCCAGATCTAATATTAATTCAATGGCTCATATCATATCGTGATTTCACATCTCGCGAGTTTCCATACCATGCTCCATTGACTCCAAGTCAGTGACTTGTCCTATGATTTGACGGTCTAGATCTGATCTTAATTCAATGGCTTGGATCATATCGCGATTTCGGCGTTCTTGTGGTTATGTTTCTTACCTCTCCAAGTCGCGATTCGTGAAACTCCGAAATGAAGTCGAATCAACGGTCCAGATCACACCTTGATCTAACGGCTGCGATTAAATCGCGATTTCGCATATCACAATTTCGGTGGTTATATTTCTCGCCTCTCCAAGTCGTGAGTCGCGAAACTCCGAAATGGAGTCGGATTAGATCACACCTTGATCTGACAGCTGCAATTAAATCGCGATTTCACATATCGCAATTTTGATGGTTATGTTTCTTGCCTCTCCAAATTGCGAGTCGCGAAACTCCGAAATGGAGTCAGATCAATGGTCCAAATCAACACTTGATCTAATGGTCATCGGGAATTGTAAATGGGATCCAACGATAAAAAATGTTGCTTCTCCTCCCGAGCAGTCCCGATCAACACTTGATCTGACGGTCATTGGGAATTGTAAATGGGATCCAACGATCAGAAATGTTGCTTCTCCTCCCGAGCAGTCCCGATCAACACTTGATCTTACGGTCATCGGGAATTGTAAATGGGATCCAACGATCAGAAATGTTGCTTCTTCTCCCGAGCTTACTTTGTTCCGCTTACTCTGATCTTGCCATCGATGATCTGCCAACAATCCTCTGCACTATCTCTTCTGAGCTTATTCGAATCTTCTCTGCAGCGTCTTCTCATAATGCTCATCTATTACATACTTTCTGTACTCATGCCATCTTCACTATTGTACTTTCCATCAATGACAAGTATACAAGCATGTGTTTTCTGTTAAATATTTGCCAACATTCTCCCCCTTTGGCATTGATGGAAACACAAGCACCCACATGCATTCAGACTCTCCTCTCAGACTCTTTTCTCCCCCTTTGACATCAATGTCAAAGAAGAAACATGCTCCCCCTGAGCTATTGCAAAACATACTCTCCCTGTCAACTATGAGCATCTTGGAAATACACCAGATATTCAATAAGTACTCCCCCTGACCAGATTAGACACAAGAAATTATAACCCCCAACTTTTGACGAAGATATCCAAAAGGGGTTGCTGCTAATGGTTTTGTAAATATATCTGCAATTTGTTCTGTAGAAGGTATATAATTCAGTTGAACAATTATGTTTGTAACTTGTTCTCTGAGAAAATGGTACTTTATTGGAATATTCTTAGTCTTGGAATGAAGAATAGGATTCTTGGAGACACTAATGGCATTGGTGTTATCATAGTGAATTGGAATGGGATCAGTGTAAGTTACCTTCAAATCTGCAAGAGTTTGTATCATCCATAAAATTTGTGTGCAGCAAGTAGCAGTAGCAATGTATTCTACCTATGTAGTTGATAATGAAATGGATCCTTTCTTTTTACTAAGCCATGCAACTAATGAGTCACCCAAAAAAAATGCTCCTCCACTGGTGCTTTTTCTCTCATCAACACAGTTTGCCCAATCTGCATCTGAATAAGCAGTTAACTAGAAATTCTAATTTCTAGGATACCACAGACCATAAGTCATTGTTCCCTTCAAGTATTTAAATATCCTTTTGACAGCTACCAAATGAATTTGTTTAGGAGCAGACTGATAACGACCTACCATTCCAACAACTTGCATTATATCAAGATGGGATGCTGTGATGTACATAAGACTGTCTATCATAGAGCGATATGACCTTTGATCAACATCAAGTGAGATATCATCTTTACTCAGCTTGCAACCAACCACCATAGGTGTACTAACAGGAGAGGAATCCTCCATCTGAAATTTCTTTAAAATCTCTTTCAAATATTTTTCTTGAGAGATAAATATTCCTGCAGAACTATGTTTTACTTGTAAGCCAAGAAAATATGATAGTTCTCCTATCATGGACATCTCAAACTCTGTTTGCATAGAGTTAGAAAACCACTGGACAGATGATTCATTAGTACAACCAAAAATAATATCATCTACATAAACCAGAACAACTAGTAAATTATCACCTTCAGACTTAATGTAGAGATTGTTGTCAACGATAACTTTCTTGAACCCTTTGTCTTGTAGAAATTTGTCTATTCTATAATACCAAGCTCGTGGTGCTTGTTTCAGTCCATATAAGGCCTTCTTCAGCTTGCAAACATGATTAGGATTATCTATCAATGAGAATCCTTCAGGTTGCTCCATATATACTTCTTCTTCTAGATATCCATTTAGAAATGCTGACTTAACATCCATCTGATAAACTTTAAAGTTCTCATGACATGAATAAGAAAGAAACATTCTGATGGCTTCCAATCTTGCCACTAGTGCAAAAGTTTCATCAAAGTCCTGACCTTCAACTTGTGCATATCCTTTATAGACCAATCTGGCTTTATTTCTAACAACTTGCTCTTTTTCATTCATTTTATTCTTGAACACCCATTTGGAACCTATTACATTCTTATCTTCAGGTCTAGGGACAAGCTCCCAAGTATTGTTCTTTTCAATTTGATCAAGCTCTTCATTCATTGCTCTAATCTAATCATCATCCTGG
>ML777191.1:465293-490535 GCA_009831015.1 Picea engelmannii
TACCTTCTTTCCTTGATGGTCCACATAGATCCATATGTACTAACTGGAGAGGTTTTTTTGTTGAAGGAAAGTTTTTAGATTTGAACTGAGTGCGAGTAAGCTTTCCTATCTGACAGGGTTTACAAACAGAGTCATATGGCTTTGATATCTTTGGAAGATCTTTTACTGCCCCATTGTTTCTGAGTTTGATTATGTGATCAAAATTTAGGTGTCCAAGTCTCCTATGCCACAACCAACTTTCATCATATTTGCTTAAGTGACATTCTTCTTTTTCTTCTTTTAATACATAGACATTGTTTTCTGTTCTTATACCTTTTGCAACTAGCTGTCCTGAATCCATAGATTTTATTCTATAGCCTTTAGAGGTAAAAAAAACTTCACACCCTCGGTCACAGACTTGACTGACACTAAGAAGATTATGTTTCAAACCTTCTACAAACAGCACATATTGAGCTTTCCTTTTGCCATTACTCAAACTTACAATTCCTTTACCTTTTATCTTTCTTGGTGCATCATTTCCAAAAGTTACATTCCCTGATTTACTATCACTTAGAGTTAGAAACTTACTTTTGTCTCCAGTCATGTGTTTGGAACATCCACTGTCAATATACTAGGGATTCCTTTTTCTTTGGGCTGATAGCACTAGTCCACACTTGTCATCTACTTTCTTCTTCCAAACTTTGACATTTTTAGTAGTGGGGAGAAAATCTGACTTGTAATTCTTTAAGTGACAGTCTGCAGCTTTATGTCCATAATTATGGCAGTTGTAACATTCCGGTTCACTAAATAATAGATCATAACGATTTTTATGCTTATAATTGTTGTTGTGTTTCACCTGTGTCCTTCTCCCAGTCATCACGTGATTTATAGTCTGTGATTGTTTGTTGCTTGGCTGTCTCAATCTTTGTTGTGGAAGATAGTTATTCATTGAATATCTTGATTGTTCAAATCTAAATCTTAAAGAGCAGTTTATAGCTTTGTGACCAAAATTAGAGCAGAAAAAACAATAACCATAGAAAAAATCTTTGTACCTTGAAAAAATATGTCTTCTTTGAGGAGGTCGATTTCTTTCATGCCAATAATCTTTCTGATATACAAATTTGGTTCTGGTGCTTTTTCTTTCGTTCCTTCTTGGTGGTTGATTTTCCTTCTTTGTTTCTGCAGAGTGACTGTTGTCAATGTTTGAGGATTTGACAAACTTGATCAGTTCTGTATTACTTGGATGATCACTACTTGATCCTTCTTCATATCCCAATCCAGCTTTCAATTTTGAATTTCTTTGCTGATTTAGAATGGAAGTTAATCCTTCTGAGGCTTTAATACCTAGCAGATTTTGATGATACAATCCTTTAAACTTCTCCATTTCGTTTCTTGTTTTTACTATCTCTTCTTCTAAGGCTTCACAACTGGATTTATTCTTTGACAACTGTTGTTTTAGTATGTCTTCTATTTTCTTTGCCTCTTCTAATTTCACTTTCAACAGGGCAAAGTCTTCATCAGGCTGTTTACTGTCTTTCTCAAACTGTGTTAGCAATTGTTTTTGCTTTCTGTTCTTAATTATGAGTCTGTCAATTTATTCCAGTGCACTGATCAGTTCTCCTTCCATATCAACTACAACTTCTTCATCATTATCATCACTGCCTATGCTTTTATTACCATAATCCTCTTTGGCCATAAGCATGAAGTCATTTGTCTTATCTTCACAGGAAGAGTCACTATTAGTGTCTTCTGAGGAATTGTCATTATTTGCAACCAAACTTTTCTTCTTATTATATTTCTTGTATTTGTACTTCTTTTCATCATCCGAGTTCTGGTCCTTTTTCTGATGGGGACACTTAGATGAAAAATGACCTATCTTACCACAGTTAAAGCATTTGAAGGGTAACGTCCCTTGATATTTTCCTGATCTTTTCTTTAACCTTCTCACAAATTTTGCCTCAATATCATCTAATTCTGAATCAGTATTCTTGTCTGCTTTAAAAGATGTTTCTATAGTACTGGATTTATCTTTGTTAATTCTCATTTCATATGCAGTTAGAGTTCCTAGGAGTTTATCAATGGTTAGAGTTTTAAGATCACTTAGTTCTTCTATTGCAAAGAATTTTGAATTAAATTTATCAGGCAGAGATCTTAAAATCATCTGAACTAAGAGTGATTCGTCAAACTTCTCACCAAGACCCTTCATGGAATTCACAAGTTCTTCAACTCTTAAAAAATACTTTCTAACTGTTTCATCCTCATTCATCTTTAGTTGTTCAAATTTCAATCTGTATGTTTGAAGTTTGGCATCTTTTACTTTTTCATTTCCTTCATAACGGCTAATAAGTTTATCCCACATTTCTTTGGCAGTTTCAAGATGCATCACCTTTACAAACTCAGCTTCAGCAAGTCCATTCAAGATAGCATTCATTCCCTTAGTATTAAAACTAAACTCTAACTTATCGTCCTTGGAGGCTAGCACAAAAGGCTTTGTATATCCAGTCTCTACTACATCCCAAACATCAGCACCCAAGGCCGTTAAGTATGTTCTCATTCTAATATTCCAGAAGGAAAAATTTGGTCCATCAAACAAAGGGGGCTTAGAGGCTGAAGTCCCTTCATGACTTGTCATGTTTAAGCTTACAGATCTACCTTTGAATAAAAGGAACCCACTCGGATACCAATTGTTGAAATTACTAAGACAACTGAGAGGGGGGGGGTGAATCAGCTGTTATTGTGCTTAAACAATTTTAAGTCTATTAATACATTCTTAATCTTTCTTCAAGTGATCACCAACATTATATAGCATATGGATAATAAAAGTAATGAGCATCAGTCACACATAAGGTATACACAGAGACATATTTTCACAAGGAAACCCATAAAGGGAGAAAACCTCTTCTTCTTCCAAATGATAGGTTTTCTTTTAAGTTTTGTACATCATCTATAATTGAGCACCAACTCAATGTGAGGCTGCTACCTCTGTTTTACAAGCTGCAACTTGTTTGAGAGCACCGACTCTCTTGTTTCTCTAGCACCCACTAGAAAGAAGCACCAACTCCCCTAATGTTCTAGCACCAATTGAATGGAAGCACCAACTTCCAGTTACATAGGCTCCAACCCGTATAACAAAAAACACTTGTTCTCCCTTGCACCACCCTGCCACCCTGGTTTCTCTGGCTTCAACCAGATAGAAGCTACAACTCCCTGTGTTCAAGCTCCCACTTGAACCTCTGAGGACAACAGTCCTCCCTAGCACCTCCCAACTACCATGGAATATGAATGAATAAATAAGCAGACAACTACACAGATAAATCGATTCTTACCACTTCTTCTTTGTTCTGTAAATCTGGTCTTCTTCTAACTGTTCTGCAATTCTTCTCTTCCTTTGTCTGTTCTGCAATTCTTCTCTGCTTCAACTTGTTCTGTCATTCTACTCCGTTTCAAATCTTTTCCTCATCTGTAACTCTTCTCTGAGTTTTATATCACACTGTGCACATTTTCAGTCTCACACTGCGCATATTTTCAGTCTCACACTGCGCATCCTGTGATTTTCCCTTTCTTACAGTTTAATTCTTTTTTCGTCCAAAACAAAAAATGATGTACAGTCTGTATCTTTTTCTTTTATACACCACTCCCACAACAGTTACCCTTCGAATCTTCTGAGGCAAAAGAAAAACCGTCTAAGCAACTGAAATGCCAACCGATCAAGAATCATGAATCAGTTTCGCTAACAGATTCATAACTGATGAATTAACTGTGAGAGAAAGCAGTAGCCCTCCGATCATATTCAATTTTATCTGCATCGTTGGATGAACTTTATTAATCTTTCCTTTAAATCGGGTTTCGACATTTCGACATTCCTGTGGCCCAGTGTCTCGACACTTCATATCGCGATCTCCGAAACTCCGATACAGAGATTTTTTGCGCTAGCTCCTTCCTCTATATGACCAAGGCCATGACCAAGTGCTTATGCATAAAGTGATTTTCGCGAATTCGCATTTCGTGAATCTGGAGATGAGGCATCTCGAATCTCCAAGTCGCAATCCCGAAAAACCCCGAAATAGAGCTTATCTGAACTGAATCCTTCCCTTCTCGTGACCACCAGCGGTGACCATAGGCTGTGCCAAAAGGCGCTTCATATTTTGCAAGTTTATAAACTTCATTGAGTCTGATCGACGGTTGAAATCTCCATAGATCTGACGGTCCAGATCTTATCGCGATCTCACATCTCGCGAGTTTCCACACCATGCTCCGTTGACTCCAAGTCAGCGACTTGTCCTATGATTCGACGATCCAAATCTGATCTTAATTCAATGGCTCAGATCATATCGCGATTTCGCATCTCGCGAGTTTCCACACCATGCTCCGTTGACTCCAAGTCAACAACTTGTCCTGTGATTCGACGGTCTAGATTTGATCTTAATTCAATGGCTCAGATCATATCGCGATTTTGCATATCGCGATTTCGACGTTCTTGTGGTTATGTTTCTTTCCTTTCCAAGTCGTAATTCACAAAACTCCGAAATGAAGTCGAATCAATGGTCCAGATCACACCTTGATCTGACGGCTGCAATTAAATCACAATTTTGGTGGTTATATTTCCTGCCTCTCCAAGTCGCAAGTCGCGAAACTCCGAAATGGAGTCGGATCAATGGTCCAGATCACACCTTGATTTGATGGATGCGATTAAATCGTGATTTCGCATATCGCGATTTCGATTGTTATGTTTCTTGCCTCTCCAAATCGCGAGTCGCGAAACTTCGAAATGGAGTCAGATCAGCAATCCAGATCAACACTTGATCTAACGGTCATCGGGAATTGTAAATGGGATCCAATGATCAGAAATGTTGCTTCTCGTCCCGAGTAGTCCCGATCAACACTCGATCTGACGGTCATCAGGAATTGTAAATGGGATCCAACGATCAGAAATGTTGCTTCTCCTCCCGAGCAGTCTCGATCAACACTTGATCTGACGATCATCAGGAATTGTAAATGGGATCCAACGATCAGAAATGCTGCTTCTTCTCCCGAGCTTACTTTGTTCCGCTTACACTGATCTTGCCATCGATGATCTGCCAACAATCCTCTGCACTATCTCTTCTGAGCTTATTTGAATCTTCTCTGCATCGTCTTCTCATAATGCTCATCTATTACATACTTTCTGTACTCATGCCATCTTCACTGTTGTAGTTGCCATCAATGACAAGTATACAAGCATGCGTTGTCTGTTAAATATTTTCCAACATAATGCTTATTGTAACATTTTGGATCCTTGGGTGGGATTCTTAAGCAAGTTATGGAGAATGTAACATAATTGTTGTTATTAGATCAAATTTATGTGTTAGGGATTATACTCTAACATCTATTTTTTCATGGTTGAGAGATAATGTGAACAATCAATATTATCAATAACATACTTGGTGGTCTTGATGAATAGTGTCATTTTAGCTCTATACTTGTACTGATCTTAGGAAGCTCAAAATCATAGACACTTTAAACTAAATAATAAGCAATGATGCAATC
Organism: Picea engelmannii; assembly: GCA_009831015.1. Classification (NCBI taxonomy): domain Eukaryota; kingdom Viridiplantae; phylum Streptophyta; class Pinopsida; order Pinales; family Pinaceae; genus Picea; species Picea engelmannii. The sequence goes on from ML777191.1 coordinate 470,799, forward strand.
AATCAAGATTTGCTTGTTCCTAAAAACTTATAAAGCAAGTAGACTCCTTTCATGACTCTTACAATGTTTTAATAAAATTACCACCCTTCAACAAAAGTCTCAAGATTTATTATAATTTCTTCTTTTTATGAGTTTAAAAGATATTGACTCCTACTATTAAACATATTTATATTATACTAAAAAATATATAAATATAAATCCAAGATGTAGTACTCAAACATCATATAAATATATACATATATAGGATAAAGTGTAATATGGTATAAATTTCCACAAAAAATTAATTTTAACATTATATAAAATTTATATTAATTTAAAAATAATAATGAATTAAATTTTATAAAAAATATTTTATAATGTTATATAAATAAAAAAAAATTATATTATTTAAAAATAATGAATTAATTTCTACAATTTTTTTTAATAGACATATAAATTTCACGGAGGAGTGTTTACATAAAGTTTCCATATGAGAGATTTGCCCAGATTTTATGAACGATGCTTTTTGTACTCGTTATAATAGACACATAGATTTCACGGAGGAGTTTACATAAAGATTCCATATGAGAGATTTGCCCAGATTTTATGAACGATGCGTTTTGTACTCGTGTCAGTGTTGCTGTGGCGTCGCTTGAAGAACTAAGAAAAGCAGCAATACATGACAAAACGTGTAAAACAAAGAGTCTAAAAGAGACAACGTACAGCCAAGGTCTCTTTTATAATTCATAAGGAAGCAAGAAACCATTTTGTGTTGAAACTTGAAACATACGCCGCTAACATACTAATTAGGCAGCCTGTATGCACATCGTACTAAGCATGGTCCGGCCGTTTATCCAAAAATGGTAAAGATCGGAGGCGCAGTACGCACCCTAAGCATGGTCCGGCCGTTTATCCAAAAAAAAGTAAAGATCGGAGGTGCAGTACGCACCCGCTGCCGCTAGTTGAAATTCATAATTCAAATTATATTTAATAAACCAAGGGTTATTGCTGAACAGCGCACGATGATAATAATCGCGTTACTACTGATTAATATCACAATATTTTGACTGCCCCAGGCGCTAGAAATCCATCATATTGTTTAAATGTATTTCTTATGAATTCTTACGCGATTTTCTTCCCACCACAATCTCGCTTGCATCTCACTGAACTTCTCGCGGCTGATTGCATTATGATAATCACAGTCAAATGAGAATGTTCACAAACTAAAGATCGTAAGAGAGAAGCGAAAAGAAAATTTAGAAGGAAGGAATGAAGTGAAAAGAAAATAGAAGGAATAAAGGCACAGGTACCTGAATTTGAGGAGCTTAATTTTCCTTGATCCGGTAGGGGTACAGTGAATGACAACGTAGACCCCAAGTTCGTCTTCTTCCACCCACTCTTGCTCTTGCTCTTGCTCGTCCGATTGGTCTCTACTCTGCAAGTTGTTAGACCGATTCGCATCGCGACAAGAACTTGTTTTTGATGAGTACACACCTCTTCGAAGACGACTGCCATTTTTTATCGGCGGCTCCACGAAGATACCAGCTTCGGAAGACTCCTGCGTCTTCGAATCTCTCTGTAAATGATGATATTATTATAAAATAGTCATAATATGAGTCCGGCACACAAGCTGTCTTGGTTTACATGGCAAGATTCATGTTTTAATAATATTTAATGTTAGGTACCTCGTCCTGGTCAGACCTTGGAGGAGTGGGAACTGCAGCAGACTTATCCTTGGCATGGGCGTGGACATTGTAAAGCATCATAACTTTATCGTAATTTTCCGCCCACCAACGCTGTGCTTGCCATTCGCTGAATAATTCGCGGCTGAAATGACAAAAATTTTAAAAGTCAGTAAAGAATGAAAAATCTTTCAGGAAATGGGGTCTTTCTGGATACGAGAGCTCAGCTTCCCTGATCCATCCAAATATATAGCAAATGTGCAGCCAGGACAGTACACATAACCATTGCTATTACAAATTTTGCTTTAAAATGATTGCAAGTCAATAAATTACTAAACTAGGTCCGAATTTACGGGGATGTTAGATGATGCTTGAAAATTCGTGATGAAACCAAAACGAAAGCCCCGTGTGAACTAAAATAATAGAAGAACAGATAAAATTTTATGTACGACAAACTTAGAACCGGAAATGAAGGGATCTGGAGGGAAAAGGTGGAGCTTTAAGGCTCTACTGCCGATTCTTACCTGTAAATAATTTCAAATTAAAGCGAAATATGCTTGAATTTATGAATTATAAAGATGAAAATGATTTCATTACCTGAATCTGATCCGCTTAAGCTCATTTCCTCCTCCCTTGAGAGAAACTAGAGTGATGAGGACTCCTGGTTCGATCTGTGATATCCTCTCTTTGGACTCCTCTTCTTCTATCATTGTTTCGACTGGTCCTGACGAGGTATGGAGCATTGGCGTGCCGTTTTTTGAAGTATTGGCACGCATACCGCCGAGAACATGACCTTTACTTGAAGTACTGATAATGCTCCAGGCCGGTGTGGAACTGGAACTTCCTCCATGCGGCTTTCCGCTTTCAGATCCTGGTTCTGATTCTATGCATCTTTGCAGCTGTCCCTCGCCGCTAAGGTTGGATACCATGCAAAGCGTATGTGCTCCGGATAACTTCAACGTCATATCCTGTATCTACAAACGGTAAGCTCTTGTATAACCATCACTTAAAATTCATTGAACTTGACAGTAAAAGCAATCTTGAAAGACTACATTATTGTTTGAAAAGAAACAAGAAATTAGAATATTGTCTGCAAGGTTATAAAAGAAATCAGAATTGGATCGCCTTACAGTACATTCCTTTGAAAGTGTGCAGGCAGGATCTACAGACGGAAAGTTTACAAGGAAAGCCATCTTAAAAAGGAACGTGAAGGAAACTACCGATCTAATCTGTAACTTATACGACTAAATAAATTAATTTCTTGATAAAATTCTAAAAAGATAGTTCAAACCTGAGCACTAAGGTTCCTTATGGCCTCCCTGCAGTCAGGTGATATTTGACTGCCGGAGCTATCCTCGTCTGCGCCAACCATTGAGTCATCATTTAACAACTTAGAGCAAGCGAAGCACGACAGCATGATGCAGATCACAGGAGAAGCAGTCCTGACTAGGAACAGATCTTTTCGCCCAATTTCTCTGCGAAACAGAAAAGAAAAGCCAAAACAGCAAGAGTTATTCACGGGAAGCACTGAAACGCCAAGAAAATACAGTCTCCTTCCCTAAAAGCGCACCAAAAAGAACCACACTGCGCATTTGACTAAAAAGATCGCCGTAAAGGATTTCACCGCTTCTTTATAATTCTTGGAACTTGCAAACGAAAATGTTCAAAATGATGGATTCATCCGGTAAATATCTCACGAAATATTCATCCAGACAACATTCAAACAGCAAATTTGACGATCTTCTTAAACAGCATGAAATTCACCTTAAATAATGTAAAGCAACATGAATTTACCTCAGAATGATATCAAATTTGGGCCGCAAAATCCGACCCCGACTCCTTTTTCGCGACGCTGAAGCTCCTTCTGACGAGAGACCTTTAAAGTTTAAGTTCCTTCTGATGAGAGCCCTCCCAGCCCTCTGTATCGACGGTCCCGCGCATGTGCTTCTGACAATGGAAAGAAAAAGATAATTTTTTGTTCTTTGAATTTAATATTAAATACAAATTCCTGCCTGGCGCTGTAGTGGTCGGTTCTGTCTGGAAGCTGGCAGCTTAGATGATTAAAATGTTCGTAGGAATAAGAATGTTGGTGCTGTGTCTCTTAGATTTGGAAAGAGAACGGGAAATGTTGATTGGAAAAATACTCGTAGGGAGACACAATAATTAGCTGCCAGTTAAATTACTAAAATGTTTGTTAGATAGCGGGTCCTCTTTGCCACAATTATTGCAATTGAAAATGAGGATTCTGCCCATCGTAACCATACCATCTTTGGAGGAGATTCTTTAAAGAGTGTTGACTAAGTTTCTCTTTTGGACTATGCAATTTTTTATTTTAATTTGCGGTCCTTTTCTACGTTCTTCATTAAAAAGATGGGACAGAGGCTGAGATTCGCGCCTTTTTTGGTGCCTTTTTACCAAAAAAGATGAAGCAGGCAGATAAGGCTTTTGTGGATGTTCGATTTTCTTTTATTTAAAAAAAATAAACTACGGAGATGAAGTTTTTGTGAATATAATTCATTGTTGTGCTCCTTTTTCTGGTGTGCTTGTTCCACCTTTCTACTTCGATTAGTTCGTCAGCATTGTTAAACCTTGTTGGGTTTTCACATAGGTTGGAGGGTTTTGGTGATGACTGGATTGCCTAGTTATTGCATTCTATGCTTAACTAGTTATGAAGTTTGCATATCCCTTTTCCTTTTGGAGTATGGAATGTAATTTCTTGTTAATGCTTGAATCTGTTAGGAACAAAACGACAATCTCACGAGGATGTAAATTAGTCTGCTTTTTTATAGAGGTGGTACTCCTGAAAATGTAAATGTGTTTGTCTTAAATACTGGGATTGGGGCTCCCGCGGACCATAAAGCAAATAAATACAAGAAATAAGCTTTTAGAAAGAAGACTATGGGCGGTGGAAGGATCAACAAGACCTGGTTAGAAGAAAAAAAAGTTAAGTCTTCGGTTAAACCTTTTTAGTGAAAGAGGTGGAATAACTGGATGAAGGACTTGATAAAGAAAAGAAGGATGCGATCAACGCAAGCTTACTACGATGGTCGCTCATATCTTCATTTGCTCATTGATGTCCTTTTATTGTTTTCATCAACGGTTACAAGAACCATCTCAAATGCTTCTTGTCCTTCATTTGTCACTTTGTTGATAGCCTTCTTGAATCATTCCTCGATGTAACCTTTCATAGGTGCCACACTAATTTCATGTCGGATTTTAATATTGAACAACTCACCCTCCAAGTCTCGGAGATCAATGGAAATTGCATGTAGTACTTCTTCAATACCCATATTTATTACAGAGTATTCCACTACCCAATTATCTATTGCGTTCTCATCATACACAGTTATGCCATAGATTTTTTCAATTAAAAATCATTTAAAAATCTCAATCTACTCATCGAACTGTTGTTTTGTGAGGATCAACTTGGGATCTTGGACTTTGTTAATTGATCCAAAAAGGATCTAGATAATACTAAGGATAACTCAGAATTCGCAGAAGCACCTCAGGAAGCTTAGAATGGCCTTAGTAGAGAGAGAAAGGGAAAAAATTCAAAGTCCACAAAACTAAGTGAATTTGGCATCATTGCGAAGAGAGTGTCGCAAACTTTCCAACGATGTAAACGACTCATCAAATGGAGTTATGGATCAAAATATATTTGTGGTCAAATTTTTGATCAACCTAGCCCAATCAACATGGATGAGTCAACATCCATACTGCTGACATCAGCATTAGTATGAATGGCGTCAACGTCCGTACAAAGTACGTGGCACACACAGAGGGAGACACATGTCATGTTGACGTCAGCATGATGACGTGGAAACACCAGAGGCTGCCACTCGTCACTCGATTTTGGACTTTTTTGGTCAGTTCGTGGACCAATGAGAAAGTGCCACGTGGTAGTCTGTATAGTCATGTGGCAGAACGTACAGCCACCTGGCAGGTGATGTGACAAGATGACGGTGCAGAGGTGGTGACGTGGCCTAATGAAAGGTCGCCATGTGGCCCAGTCATGGGCTACCACATTGCAGTAGACAAACAAGCAAGGAGGGTCGAAAACTGAATTGTTATATATATATATATATATAGGATTGCCAAATCTGGCGACGGTTCTACCAGATTTGGTGGCATATCCCACTTGTAGCCAAACGTAGTCGATCCGCCAACAACATCGCCAGAGTTAGCACTATGGTTAAAACAATACACCCAATCAGGGAGGCCCGCAGGTTTGACCCCTGGACCTCCCCCCTTTACAAAGTGTTTTGAATTAATCCGCCAACCAACTGGCCAAATGACCTCGTTGTTAAACCCACCCCAATTTTTATTTAAAAAATGGTTTTTTCTAGTGCACGGGGGTCAGATCAGGGTGCATGACCATACAGATGGAGGCACAGAAAATAAGATGTTTTCCCATTAATTTATTGCAGGTGCAGGCATGAAAACCGAGAAAAAAAATCCTCTTGGTCCTAAAAGTGACAGACACATATCAAGGCATGGAGATAGTCATTTTTTGGTAATTCGATGCCACGAATTCAATGGTGTTGTTTTTTTTTCTGATCTGAGAAAATATTCTGCAACTTAACTCCAGAATGAGGTATACTTATGTATTTTTCCAAATTATTTTGCTGAGTTAATAAAAAGGCTTACCCATTTGAGAGTAGGACCCAGAGACATATTCCACCAGGGACGAACTCTGTTATAAAGTTTTTTGTGTTCAGATCTGATGCATTTTTTTCTTCATTATTGAACTATTCCTTCTTTATGGGGCACTTCATTTTATGCTCATTTAATACAATTCTGTAATAAGTCACATCGATGAAAAGATCCTAGATCATGTTGGTATCAAAGTAGTCATCTTTGACTTGAATTGTTGAGTATGAATGCTTACTAGGTCCAAGCATAAACAGGGTGAAGGAACACTTAAGAATTTCAACCCATAAATTGGTCTCGCATCCTGAAGGAAGAAAATGGCCGAAGAGGACAAGCATGATGAATAGGAGAAAATATTACATATGGTCTTCTATTGCATGTCAGAAATGGTCGAGCGAATGTATGGAGACTACGAGAAGAGAATGAAGAAGAAAGGGAAGAAAAAGGAAGCACAAGAAGATGATAATGCTTTAGTGAATCAAGACACTGGAGGAGACCCTCCCGAGCCTCCATCTTCACCATTGAGTTCTAGCTCTTCTTCCTTCGATCATTCTCATCATTCTAGCCATAAAGATTCTTTTAAGAAACCATTATTAAAGCTTGATGTAAAATTTGCTTTACATATGTTTAATGGAGATGTTAATTCTGAAAAGATAGATAATTGGATCTGACAGGTTGAAGTATATTGTCGTGTTCAACAGATTGATGAAGAGGAAGTTAAAGTGCAATTGGCCTCTCTTCAGTTGGAAGAAACTGCTCTCGTATGGTGGGAGAGAAAACTTCGGGACATAAGTAAGTGTGGTAATCTTCTTTCCTCATGGTCGGAATTTAAATTAGTAATAAGGAAACAATTTGATCCATTAGGTTATTTACATAAAACAATGATGGAATGGAAAAATTTAAGACAAAGTAAAGGTCAAACTGTACAAAGTTTCATAGAAGAATTTAGGAAGAAAGATCTTGCATTAAACATTCTTTTAGATTCTTTTGAAACTTTAATGAAGTATATTGGCGCACTTCACAGTTATATTCGTCATACTTTACTATTGTTTAACCCCACCAGTGTTGACGAAGTTTGTGTGCAAGCCACTCACCTTGAGAACAAGGGAAAGCATGTTCAAGAAGATCCCACATAAAAACCTTCCAATTTCCCACATAAGAAGTTTAAAAAGTTTAAAAGGAAGGACAAAAAGATCGCCATTGTAAAGAGGGAAGAAGGAAAGCCATCTTGCACTCTTGCAATAAGAATGGTCATGATGATGAACACCGTTGGAAATTACGTCCAGAAAAAAGACCGAAATAGTTCGATGGAATGGGGAAGACAAAGATCATTGCTACAATGAAACAAGATCTTGGTTTCGATTCGGAAGACGAAGAAAAGATCACAACAGTTGGAGTACAAGGTAAATATTCCCTTCATGCTAGTTTAAATTCCAATAATGAATATCATGATGATGAAGGAAAGAGGAATGAATTATTTCACATAAGGGTTGTATCTAAGCACACTAAGATAGATACATTATTTGATCCGAGTTCCCAAGTAAACTTGATATCTGAAGCACTTGTCAAATAGATGGGTCTTGAAACTAAACCACATCCAAATCCTTATCCTCTTGGTTGGGTATGTGATAAAGAAAAACTTAATGTCACCAAGAAATGTAGGGTCAAATTTTATATTGCTACAAAGTTGATTGATGAAGTGGATTTGGATGTTGTATCACTTGATATATGTGGCATAGTGCTAGGGAGTCCTTGTCTTTATGATAGGAAATCAATCTTCTTTAGTCATGAGAACAAATATCACCTTACTAAAGGGGGAGTGGCATATATTGTTAGATCCCACAGTATGAGGGTAAACACCACACTTGTTATTGTAGGGAAAATGAAGAGACTCATAGACACTAATAAGAGATATGTACTCATGGTTGTAAGGGAAAAGGATGTCAGAACATCCGACGCCTTCCAAGGATGCGATCCTTCTCATAAGAAAAAATTAATTGATATTGTTTCTAAGTATGATGATATTTTTCATAAACCATATGGATTACCTCCTAAGAGGGAAATCCAACATGAAATAAATCTTCAACATTATTCTCCTCTTCCTAATGTGGGCATGTACAAGATGTCAGTTGTAGAGATGAAAGAGATCAAAAAGCAGGTACAAGCATTATTGGATCAAGGGGTCATCAGGCCCAGTTCATCTCCTTGTGGTTCTTCAATCATGATGGTGCCAAAGAAAGATGGAACATGGCGAATGTGTGTCTATTATCGATCCTTAAACAAAATCATGATGAAAAATTGATACCCTCCTCCTCGTATATATGCTTTACTTGATCAATTAAAAAATGTTTTTTATTTGACTAAGTTGGATTTGTGCAATGGATACCATCGGATCAGGGTTGCAGAACAAGATGCATGGAAAACTGCCTTTAAAACCAAACAGGGATTGTTTGAGTGGTTAGTTATGTTGTTTTGTATTTTTAATGCTACGACAACCTTCATGCGTGTGATGAATGATGTATTCAAGCCATTTGTAGATGATTTTATAATTGTATATTTAGACGACATTCTTATATTTAGTGGGAATTGGGATGAACATGTAAGGCATGTAAAGAAAGTATTATATACTTTGCAAAGGGAAAATTTGTATGTAAAATTGTCCAAATGTGAATTTGGCAAGACTACACTTGTGTACTTAGGTCATATTGCAGGAGGAGGACTATTGAAAATTGATCCTTCCAAGATTGATGTAATTGTAAATTGCCCTGAGCCAAAAAGTGTAACCGAAGTATGAAAATTCTTAGGTGCAGTCCAGTACTGGAGGAGATTCATTTCAAACTTTTCATTTATTGTAGCTCCTTTTCATGCCTTAACTAGTGTGAACAAAACTTTTCAGTGGGGAGGAAAACAATAAAATGCCTTCGACACTTTGAAGGAAAATATCAGTACCGCACCAGTATTAGCAGTGTCAAATCTTCAACAACCTTTTGAGATCGAGACAGATGCCAACGAATATGCCATCAGTGTAGTATTGATGCAATATCGTAAGCCTATATGTTACCACTCTGAAACTTTTAACCAAGTTGTTGTTAACTATCCTACATATGATAAAGAGTTGTATGCATTAGTTCAAAGTGTAAAGAAATGGAAGCACTACTTGTTAGGGAATGAAACAATCATACATACATATCACCAGCCCTTACAGTATCTCCAATCACAAACCAAGATGCATCAATCTCGGCATTACAGATGGATGGGTTTACTTCAACAATTTCATTTGGTGATCAAGTACAAGAAGGGTACAAGTAAAAAGGTAGCTGATATGCTTTCTAGACCTCCTATTGTTGCTTCTATTATTTTGAATAATGTTTCTTTATATCATGATATCTATGTGGAACAATATGTTCTTGATGAATATTTTAAAGAGGTATTTGAGAAGTTAACCCATGGTGCACAGGTAGAGAACTATTGTTTGCAGGGAAAACTACTCTACCATCTTGGAAAGCTTTATATTCCTACAAGTGAACGAGTCCATGTAATACGAGAAGCTCACACTTCTCTTATGTCTAGGAATTTTGGGGTAGGAAAAACTATGGCTCATCTGCAAAGTTTTAGTTACTGGACTCATATGAAACCAATTGTAACTAAATATGTACAGGGGTGTGTGATTTGTTCTACTTGTAAGCCCACTAATAGAAAATTGGGGCTATACTCACCACTTCCTATTCCATCCCATCCATGTGAGAGTATGATCCGGATTTAGGAGCAGAATGAACTGATTATAGACTGAATACCACAAACACAGAGATAGTAAGAATAACACAAATATTCAGTGAACAATATCTTCTATTGAATAATGAAATAGGATGAAACTGTAAAACTGCATAACTGAAACTTGCTCGAATGGTGGTAGTTATCTATGAGAAGAGATGTGGTTGCTACACGCATCCATCTGAAAAGAATGGATTACAATGAGGCTCCATAGGCCTTTTTCATATTAGTCATGAATTCCAAAATCCTAGACATCCAAAAACCTAACCCTAGAAGGTGAAACACCAAAAGTCATGTGGGCCCTATGGGTAAGTTGCTGTAATTTGGTACCTCAACTTCCTAGAGTCATAACTTTTGCATACGACCTCTGTTTTAGGCGCGTGATAGCTCGTTGGAAAGGTATTTCATAGAAATACACATTTCGCTGTCAAAGTCTAACTCAGTCTACATTCTAACTGTGGAGAGTCAAAAAAACAATGTTTAGGGCCTCAAAACAACCTTGAAATTACAACAAGATGTGTTGATATGAAAACATACAAAATAGGCTAGTTGGATTAGGCGAGAGGCCACCCATATCTACCTGGAGAATGTGTGAGGATTCAGATAGCCCCAAAAGTGTAAAACTCACAATTATAAAGAAGTATAGAAAGACATGATGAACAAAAAATGGACACGAGGAGCTAGTTGGAATAGGTGGGTGGCCACCAATATCCATATGGATCAATCCTCCCCCTTTAGGAAGCAATGGTCTCCATTGCGTTGAGTTCCCTCATTAGGTGAGGAAAATTATGTTGGATTTGGCCTTGGGTGAGCCACTTTCCTTGGTGTAGGAGTTGCCTTGCCTCGACAACCCAATAAAGTTGGATCTGTTGTTGACGAGTGCCCTTGACCTGTGTGTCCACTATCTGATCGGTGGATGCTTGTTCCATGTAATCAGGGTTGAGCTCTATTGGTGTGAGTTGTTCGGCGAGCTTAGATGAAGGAGGTCCACATTGAATATTGGATGCATACCAAGGAAGGGTGGAGTGTTGAGCTCAAACACATTTCTACCCATAGCCTTGGTGATAGAATAAGGCCCATAATGAAGTGGCCAAAACTTTTGATGGGGCCCGTTGAGACACTCCTTCTGCAAATGTAACCAGACTTTGTTGCCAACTTGAAACTGGTGTGCTACCCTGTGTTTATCATGGAGCTTCTTGTACTTAGCATTGGATTTCTACAAAAGATCCTGGACCTGTTGGCGGATGTGTTGAATCCGGTCAATGAATTTGGTGTCTTTGTCGACTGTAGACTGATAAGGGGAAGATTTTGTCTGTGCGGTGGTAAGAGGAAGTGCAACGTCAATGGGTCCCAAGGGTTGGAATCTCAGACCCACCTGAAATGGGCTATGGCCGATGGAACTATGGAGAGCTTTGTTGTAACTTTGTTGGAAATATGGGAGACTCTCATCCCATGTATGGGGATGCTTAGAGTTGTACATGCACAAAATGTGCACAGTAATCTGATTGACGACCTCGGTTTGGACATCGGTTTGGGGGTGGAAAGAGGTGGATTTTGTGAGCTTGGTGTCCAACAGAGACCAAATATTTGACCAAAAGGTGCTGAGGAGCCTACTTTCTCGGTCAGAGATTATGGTCTGTGGTATCCCAAAGTGCACCCAAACTTGATCGAAGAAGATATTGACAGTATCCGCCGCTATGACAGTCTTCTTACAGGTTGTGAGGATGGCCATCTTTGAAAACCGATCAATGGCCACAAACATGCAGTCATTTTTGTGCTTGGTGGTCGACAAACCAGACATGTAATCCATGGAGATGGACTCCCACAACTTCTCAGGAATAGGTAGAGGGGTGTATAATCCTTGCATCTTGATGGCCGACTTGGCAATGGCGTAGGCCGTGCAAGATCTAATATACTTGTTGACGTCCAGTCAAAGTTTTGGCCAATAAAAATGTTTCTCAAGGACGACCATAGTTTTCTCTACGCCAAAATGTCCTGCCACCCAACTGTAGTGGGATTCCCAAATAAGCTTTGCACGCTCGCTTGTAGGAACACAAAGATGACCCAGGTGGCATAAGAGTCCGTCCTGAATGTGAAAATTAGTGACAGTGGCGCCTATACCCAAGAGATGATATGTGGTGGCAAAGTTCGGATCTTGCTGGTAAAGTTGGCACCACTCTGATGTTTCATGTCCACAGGAATGTAGCACAGTGGTAAGTGCGGCCACAGGAGGTCGATTGAGGTAGTCAACGACAAGATTGGAAATACATGTCTTATACTTGATGTTGATATGGAACTGTTGCAAGTAGGTGGACCACTTCTGATGGTGGTCGTTCTGCAATTTCACCTGTGTCTGTATGAACTCTAGAGGCTTGTGATCAATGTGTATGATCGTCTCTGTCCCTAGAATATAATGTTTCCATTGACGACATGCTTGTACAATGGAATATATTTCCTTTTCATAGGTGGGGTATTTACAGACAACATCAGAGAGTGTCTCACTATGGTATGCCACCGGATGCCTGTGTTGAGTAAGAATTGCACCCACAGTATAGTCATATGCATCAGTCTCAATCTCAAATGGTTGTTGAAGATTGGGCAAGGAGAGTGTGGGAGATGAGCACAAACAATGTTTCAGATCTTCAAATGCTTGTTGCTACTCCTTACACATTTTGTTGAAGATGAGGATGTCATACAAATATACTACCACAGAGGAGTTGGTGAAGGGTCTGAATACACCATCCATCAACCTCATGAAAGTGGCTGGTGCATTTGTTAATCCAAAGGGCTTGACTATCCATTCATAGAGACCTTCCTTAGACTTGAAGGTTGTCTTCCAGACATCCGTTGCTTCGATGTGAACATGATGGTAATTGTTGTGATTCTTATATGTTTAGTATAATGCACTCATTAATTATCAATCCGAGATTCGTAATCAACAGAGTTACAAGACACCAGTAAGAAAGGTAATTTCTAATGTCACGAGTATAGAATTAAACTAGATTATGCATGCTGGAAACAAATCAAAATAGCAAACTGCAATGCACTTTGGTTGTCTTTCATAGAGAGGCTATCCACTTCATTATGGCACATGCAAGTATGAGATGGAGTTGGTTTGACAGATCAACTCTGCTATCTGACCCAGAAAACTAACTATGCTATCCACACTTTTGAAAGGGAAATCACACATCAATCATCAAGACATAGCATGGGTAGTTCAATAGTCAATATACTGAGTATGTTGTGGTTCAGAATGAGTTGTTGTGGACTTCACTAGTTCTCCTTCAAATATGTTTGACCATTGTTGCCAACATTCATGTCTAAAAACCAAATTCATAAAAATAGAGCATATGCAAAAACAAAGCAAGTAAAGATATCTAAACAATTATATGATGGAAATCCTAGTCTAAGTTGTACTGCTATCATCTAACAGAGTTAAAGCTTCAGCTGATTTAATGTTTACACTAATGAAAACAAATGCTAATGCTAATCTATGAAGATGCTGACCTTTGTTGGGCGGTGGACCCTTGCTGCTTCAACATGTCAGCTACTGAAGTCTACAGTAATCTTGTCTTCAACCCACACATTACTCTCACTCAAATCTCAAAACATAACATCAAACTCTTGTTAACAACTCAAGTCATATTTAATCATAGACAATCAAGACATGGAGATAAATGATGTTCTTCTATTAGTCTTCACTCAGAATATGTCCTGCAATATCATACATTGTTTCACATGTTGGTAATATGCTAACTCTCCTACACTTCCACCATCCTTTCCACGACTATTTAATAGTCTTAGTCGTGAAACACAAGGAGGTGAAATGATTTGCAAATCAATCAAATGTTTAAATTTAATTATTTGGTTACATCTTTTAGCTTCATCCTCATGACACGAAGTGCATGAGGATGAGACAATCAACAAACTATTCTAACATAGACTTGCTAAAGAAAATAAACATCCACCAATTGTCTTGGGTGATCTGGAGCTAAACTTGGTACATTCGGTTCTCTATATTGGTATCGGATCGTGACAGGTAGATGGTACCAGATCACAACAGTGCACAAATGGTGGCACCGGATCACGACAGTCCACGACCGTTGGTACCGGATCGCAATAGGCGAGATTTTAGTACCGGATGCATTTGGTACCGGATTTAGACAGTGGCAGTCTTGGTGCACAAGTACTGGATAGCTAAGCTGGTACAGGAAGGTTGGATATCTAGAGGTCAAATATTATACATGGTAAATTGAAGCATTAGTACATGAAATATTTAATTCCTTAACTTCAATAAACCACAAAATGCATGAATTAACCATACTTTACCTTATGACCTTGTCACTAGCTAATGGTAGCGTTCTTGTCATTCACCCAAGATTTAGGTAGGCCAAAAAGGTATAGATGAAGAGTACAATAGGGTAATGGGGATGTCAATTTCGGGTCTCAACATTCCCCCATGCCAAAATCATTGCATGTCCTCATGCAACTGAAAACAAACCCAAAATGTTTCAAAACTTGAGACTGTGTTCTTTACTTTGGTGGGTTAATGATGTTGATGGTTGAAGCCTCTTCTTTCAGCTCCCGTTTGATGACCCTAATGTATTGTAGGAGTCGTAATAACTTCTTGAGCTTGTTAGAAGTCTCTTCATGGTCGTCTTGAAGTTGTTGGCTGGTTGCTTTCAATTGCTCATTTTCCTTTTTGATATACCTATCCAAGAGTTGGTATTCCTTCACTTCTTGTTTGAGTTCCTGATTTTGTTTTTGAAATTCCCCAATCTTTTTCTTCATTTGTTCTTTTGTCAAGGTCTTTGTTGACTCCATCATTACTGGCTGGATGCACTCCCTTTCCTCGACCTCCTCCCTCATCCCACATAAAGTAATAGTGGCTTTCTCCTCGGTCAAACTAGGGATGTCAACTTGGACTGATAAATCCTCAAAAGGGGAGGTAAGATCGATTGGATCTTCCTGTGTATGAGGACTAATTATTGTTTTTCCTTTCTTTGCCATGCTCCTCGTGGTTCTTTTACAAGGAGGTACCAGATCAGGGGTGCTCACAAGCTTCCTTTTCTTCTTTTCTAATTGTGAAATGGTGACAGGGGATTGTGCCATAGACTGTTTACTTTTAGTTTCTGAGCTATGCTTCCCTTTCTTCATCATTTTTGTTTGATGGCCCTCTTTCTCAACTTCCACCGTTGAAGTCTCCTCTACTAATTTTTTTTTACCTTTTGATTCGAAGCTTTTAAAAGTTTTATTGACTATGGAAGAGGACCCTTCTTTTTCATGTTGGCTCACTGCCCTAGATGATGGTGGATTTGTCTTATCCTTCTTTCCCTTTTGCTTTTGAGGTTCCTTAGTTTTCTTTGGAGCATGTTGGGTTTCCTCCACAGGTTTTTTTTTCTGTGGGAAGGTGTTGAGTGATAAGGGTTTTCCAACTAATCCTTTGTTTCCTAAGTTCATGTAAAACTAGCATTTTAATGAGACCTTGATGGTAAATGCTAGTCTTCTCTATTTTGGAGATGGATTTAACACCTCTTACCATTTTGTTCAAACTCATCCATAGAAAATATGGGAAATCGATTTCAGGGCCTCCTTCAAAATGTGATAGAAGCCTAAGATGATATATGAAGGTCACAGCATACCTGCCCTCACAAGTGATGAATCGTTGAAGACTAGTAATCATTGGATGTTACTCTTCCTTGATGTAGTTCCTAGGGATCCCCTTTTTCCAGTCAGGGTGCTGATGATATTCTTTCAAGAATCGTTGGCACATTTCTTTGTTGATTCCTACACCTTTGAAGTATTTGGCTCCTCTGTTAGGTAGTCTCATGACCTCCCTTAAGGTTGCTTCATTGATTGTCAATTGTAGATTTCCTATATGTGCAATCTCTCCATCATAACTCTGAATAAATTCATGAGATATCTTCTCATGCTAGGCTGTGAATTTTTCCAGAAATGGCATCCATCCCGATCTAGCATATTTTTCTTGACATAATTGGAACTCCTCGGTTTCCCTATAAATTTGGAAGACCGGTTCGTGTCTACTAACGACCATCGTTATAAGTTGTGAGAAAAGGATCGGGTTGTAACACAAGGGTTTGGTCAATTGATAAGGGTAAGGGTTTGGTACCAGAAAGGAGTAGGCTCAGGACTGGAGAAATCTCACAACAAGGGGGAATATGGTTATGGCGTTGATAATGTGAATGGTAAGTTTAAGTAAGGATGTCATAAGGAAAAATTATGACCAGATGAGGCTTATCTGGATGGCTTCGCCACCAGATAAGCCATTTCATTTCTACCCATTATTGTAATGATGAGGACAAGACGTTGGGTGTTCAAGGCATCATTTTGGGATAGGTGATTGGACTTTCGAGTGGTGAATTTGATGTTGGGTCATGGTTCATGACATAATATAGGTTCGTGAATTGCTTAAGGATGAAATATATTCGTGGCTTATCATTGCTATACATGCTTCATATTTTGATATGATTTTTCCCTTAACCATGTTCAAGAGCTATGAGAGGATTGATTAAGTTTAGGCATATGGGTATGAGGGATAGGCACATGGGTTTAATACCAAGGTCATAAGATCTAGTATATATTTTCATACTTATTGTAGTTTTATGAGCATAGGAAAATAAATACCATGTTACCTTTGCTTTTACCTTTGTATGATTAATACCCATAGCATGTGTGACTGCTTGTAAATTGTCATAATTCATCCCTTTAGACTGAAGTTTCTTGAAAACTTGGTACGGGAATATCCTGTACTTCTTTTATTCTGTGCTTATCTTGTTTTGTATTTGGTTCTGCAGGGTGATCATGTGAGTCTAAAAAAGAGTTCTGAAGGGGCTCTTTGACCTTCCCCCATGCTGAAGATGTTGTATATCTATATGCAAGAAGATTCAACATTTTATATCATAATGGAGAAAAGATGATAAGAGCAAATAAAACCAATCAAATTCCAGAAGTACATTTATCACCTAACATATGATCTAATACCTAAAAAGTGAAATTGACCTTCTTTTGATGGATTATTGACAAAGGTAGCATTCAACAGTGAAACAAGGAATATTTATATGTTTTCCAGAAGAACAGATCCCACCTAACTTGCTTCAGAGATTTACTATCATTGGATGTTTATAGATAAATTTCACAGTATAAGTAGATTAGACTCCCTAGTTAGGGCTCCACTCTTAAGAAGTTTCCTTCTTAGGTAATGTGGGCTTTAGATGTCAGACCAGTAAGTTGACTTAGGGTGATTCTCAAATGGACATTTGCTTGAAGTAATTATGTTGCTGATTAATCTGGAGTTTGTATCTCATGAAAGCCAATAGTGACCTTTTCTCTTTTTGTTTTGGATGACAAAAGTGAATTTTTCAATCAGACAAGTATAAATGAGACATTTCTCAACCATAACCCACTGCTAGCAAGCCTGTTCAGTACTCCGGTGGGGTAGTTGTGATAATTAGTGAGAGGTGCCTTCCCCAGGAAGAATGCCCCATTGCCAACAGGCCTGTTCAGTACCCTGATGGGTTTGCCTAGTCATACCACAAACCAGTACCTACTGCAAGAAGACCTGTTCAATATCCCGATGGGTTAGTCTCTTAAACCCCTTTTCCATCAGAGGCTTCTTGTCCATAGTCACCTATTTTGATTTTTATTAAAGAGTGCTTTGCACGGTGACAGGGGAGGCTCGTCTAAAAACCTTTTTACAGGCTGGGATGGTATTGGGTTGGAAGTTATATACTCTTCTTTTGGATGTCTTTTAAAGATTTGTCTGAAGGAAAAATAAACTTTTATGCACATTATTTCTTTAGAGTGATCCAGATGTATAATTTTGTCTGAAGTTGTCCATAAGAGAATGACCTAAAGTTTCCTTAGGGTACTGGTACATTCTCTTCCATAAAATTTTTGGTAGTGTGCCCATGGTAGAGAGTGTTCATATACTCATATGTTACTCTTTAATAATATAATCCAATGAATACTATTGAAGTCTGGTTAGGGTGAGATAGTTACTTATAGGCTAATATATTTTTTTCCTTTAAATCATGCTGAAATACTGGGTAAAGGAAACTTCTAGTCTTTGAAGCGGATTATGGTTCTTTGAGCAATCATAGGTAAGGATTGTGTCCCTTTTTTATTTTGTTTTTAAGCAATAGAACCAAAAGAAATTAAAATACTTCCCTTTAGTTGTCAACAGAACCAAAAGAAATTATTGCTTCACAAGGGCTGTCATTTGATACTGCATTCGGCTTCTTGGTTCCAGCTTAAGTGGTTGTTTGCATGGCTTCGTACTTCAGATTAATTGACACAAGATTTTGAAGTATGCGTAGTATGATTTGTCAATTAGGTAATATGTCTTGATAGTACTGTAGAAGGACAGACTTCTGGTACTGGACTGGTACCGAATTGCTGGTACCGGACTGCTGGTATCAGACCAGAACAAGATTTCTGGTACCGAAGAAGAACATAATATTGTTGATGCGTAAAAACTGATGTTTAGCAAGTCCGTGAAGGATCAAATAAATTATAGAAATTTACTTACAAAAAAAAGAAAAGAAATTGCGAAAGTAAAACAAAAGGGGGTAAGAATCTCTTGTTACCTTCAGTTTATTAACAAAATTCGATCTACACCTATGTACAAAAATTTCAAGTAAACCAATCAATCAATGTGGATCAGTAGGAGGGTCTCCTTCCTTACTGATCATCTGCATATCTGAATTCTATAGTATACGAGTCAGGAATTCTTCTTTTGACAGAGGTTTGTTGTAAACTCACAACCGGTGACCATTCACAAGTAGTGGTGTCTGTTGTTCATCAATTGTCTTTATCTTGATTGAACCATTATCGTAGATAGTGTCAATTTCGTAATGTCCCATCCAATGGGTGGTTAACTTACATTTGGAGTTCTTGAATCCGCTATCATACAATAGGGCCCAATCTTCTTGTTGAAATTTTTTCTTTTTGAGATACTTGTCATGCCATTTTGTTCTTTGTTCTTGAATGAGGGTAGTTCTTGGAAGTGCTTCCTACCTGGTTTCATCCAATTCATTAAGCTGCAAGAGTCTTTGTTGTTGGGCTTCATCCAAGTTCATCCCAACTTGTACTGCAGTCCTGAAGGTTTTGATCTGGAATTCTATGGGAAGAAGCACTTGCTTCCCATACACCAACTCATAGGGTGTATGTCCTGTTGTATTCCTCCAGGTGATTCTATAAGCCCATAAGGCTTCTAATAATCTATCAGCCCAATCCTTATGGTGCAACTGTACTGTTTTGGTAAGAATGGACTCAATAACTTTGTTGGTAGATTCTACTTGTCCATTTGCCTGTGGATGGTAGGGTGTAGTTTTCCTGTGTTTGATTTGGTACTGTTCTGTAACAACTTTGAATGGATGAGAGGTAAATTGAGTTCCCTGATCAATCACAATTTCTCACGGTACACCAAATCTAGTAAAGATATCATTAAAAAGGAAATCTACCATTGATTGTTCACTTGCAGCTGGTAAAGATTTTGCTTCAACCCATTTAGTCACGTAGTTAGTGCATACAAGTATATACTTTTTCTTTTTAGATGCAGGGTTAATGGGCCCTACAAAATCTAATGCCCATTTCTCGAATGGTTCAATGACTACTTGGGCTTGAAGTGGCATTT
>ML777191.1:509388-520456 GCA_009831015.1 Picea engelmannii
TATATATATATATATATATATATATATATATATATATATATATATATATATATATATATATAAATATGACTGCCAAATATGGCGGTGGTTCCACCAGATTTGGTGGCATATCCCACTGGTAGCCAAATGTAGTCGATCCATCAATAACACTGCCATAGTTAGCACTATGGTTAAAACAATACACCCAAATAGGGAGGCCCGTGTGTTTGACCCCGTGACCTCCCTGTTGTGGTGGGAAATCCCTCTATGGACTAGCACATAGGGTTATATTATGCATGCAGATAAGACCGAAAGAATCCTACTTTTTACCGTCGTCCCAGACCTAATCCCCATTTCTTTTAAGAAAATGCATGGTTAAACAAACATACCTTATTCTGGATGTTCGATGTCGATCCTTCTTCACACTTGATCACTTGCTAGCAGCTATCCTCCCAAGGCTGAACTGCATACAAAACAAGCAACAAACTCTACATGAATTTGTTCTACATATTAATGGGTTAGAGATTCAAATATATATTCACTAAACTATGAAGAACTCATATAGTGGGACGAGAAAAGCATTTATTTATTATTAACTTTAATGAATCAACTTACAATGTCAAGACTGGCCACTACTCTGCGAACCTGATCCTGGGCTCCTCTTCAAATTTCCTCCAACTTCTTTTCTTTGTATCTCTCTTTGCATAAGGATGGCTAAAGGGTTGGGACAATGGGAATGTGCAATTGGGTAGAGTTTCTTTACTCTTATTCTCCTCTTCCAAATAGGACCCCTAACCCTTCTTTTATAGGCTAGAAGAAGCTAGGTATTTGGGCGAACCCTCGGCCATGCATGGCCAGAAGATTTAGTTAACTCACCCAAAGCTGTGTGTTCCGTCGACAACTTTCCTTTTTTCGTGCTTATGAAGGTCCACACAGGCTGTAGTGGGCCAACTAGCATGGACACTGTAGATCCACGCGGGATGTAGTGGGTCAGCTAGAGTGGAATTTTAAAAATGGAGTTTTTAGAAGAGTTGTTTAGTAGTGTTTTGGCAAAGAAGGAATCTGAGATGGCCTGATGCCAGGTAAGCATGTATGGTGAAAATTAGGGTTATAAAAGATGCCCCCTAATGTGTGAGGTTAGAAGAGCATATGATGGCCAAAATACATTACCAATCTTTACTGATGTGCCGAACAAGTGAGCCCAGGAACCAGGAATCGAGAGGCGCCGTCTGCAAAATAAAAAATGTCTCACCGAGGCGGGCATACCCATGCTCGGGATAGAATAAATGCATGGCTACCAATCAAATACACTGTAGATCCATGTCATATAAATATATAAAGTGTAGCCGTGAACAGTACACAACGGAGCTACATCTCAAAATAAAAAAGATATACATGTAGAGTATCCATCTTCGTAGAAGCTGATAAGGCTTGATGGATAGAGATGAGGGCTTCAGAGCTCGAGAAACAACTTCAAAATCTTCAAAACTCGGGTAGGAGTGTAATATGAGTGTACGACTTCACTACCCAGAGGTCTTCGATGGCTCGTCAGTCATGGACTAGAGAATCTTGATGATCAGATTGAAGGCTTTATTGATTTCGAACAAAGACTTGATTGGGCGTTCAGGATGGCCGAGTATGAGAGAAAGAAACAAATTGAAGAGGGGATGACTCAGGCTTGGTAGAAACTTCCCTTAGACAACAACACGCCAAATGATGAGACTTAGGCAGTATGGCATTAATCATAAGTTTACGAAGCAGGAGGCAACACAAACTCTCCATATGTTTGGAAGAATAACCAAATGGAGGAGGACACAACTCTATGTAGCGAGAACAACTTCCTAAGGTCGTATTACATCCCATAGTTTGACGTACAAACAGACAGATGTTCTTTATCCAAGGGAGACTCATTATGTTGCCAATAAAGAAAATACTTTTCCCTTCCTCTTTTTGGGGTATATTTGATTTTTTTTGTCTTTTTCAATGATTTTGGAAAAAGAATAAAAGAATGTTACGTTACAATGGAGGAATGAGTGTTACAAACATACAATTTCAAGGTGCAAGGACAAGACCGATGTTCAGAATAATGATACTCGGGAAAAATCCTCCGGGGGCCAAGGGTGTTAAGATGCAGAGGCAAAGTGCTACAAGGCTTGAGTATAAGGTATGTTTTAGATGGTTTAGTTGGGAGCAACATGGAGCTGGGATTTAGACCAAAGATGCGGGTATGCAAATGCGGTTAACAAAACACACAATGGTAATGTCTTTTGATGTAAGTTTAACGAGCGTAGACAAGGTAAGCTTGGTGGTTTTTCATATTTAGAGAGTCTGAAAAAACATAAAAGGAGACTCCATTGGGGTACCTTTTTTGAAGATAGTCTAGTCGGTTCGAAAAAGGGGTAAATGAGCACCGACAAGACGTCTATTCAAAACCATTTTAACGAGTGTGATAAATACAAGATCACTCGACCATTTTTTCACTTTTAAGGAGTCTGAAAAAAGCTTAACTATGGACTCCGTCAGGAATGTTCTTCTGGACTAGTTTAATGAGTGTGAAAGAATAAGGTCACTCGACAATCTTTTCAATTTTAGGGAGTCTGAAAAGAGCTTAACTATGGACTCCGAAGGGGTTCCTTTTTTGTAAGTTTAGTCCCTCAGGCCCGAAAAAGGGGTAAAATTATACCTGAGGGTACTCTTCTAGAGAACTGAAGTTCCATAGAGTATACCTTTGTTCGTACAGTTGACTGTCCGGACCGAAAAAGGGGTAAAATACCGCCGAACAGACATGACTTCAAATTTCAGTTTATCAAGCATGAAAGGCCACAAATCGCTCGACAATCTTTTCATGTTTAGAGGGTCTAAAAAGGGCTTAAAAGAAGACTCGTAGAGGTTACTTTTCTCAGTTAATCCAGATGAGATCAAAAAGCATAAATGCAGTCTAGTCGGATATTGCTTTCGAATCTCAAAGCAAGCTTGAAAAACAAAAAATTTAGCTAATGATCGACACTTTGTGGGTCGATGGTGGGTATCTCCTCGAGGGAGTAGTATGCTCTGAAGAAAACATTGTCTATGATGCCAGGGGTTCTGGAGAGATTTATAGGTACTGTTTCAGTGATAGTTTCCATATTACCCTCAGCATAAACCTCGTGTGTAGGTAAGGGATTAATAGGACAAGACCTATCTCCAGTCATAGTCAAAGTGAATTCCCCTACTTTGATTCTGCTTAACTCTGGGAGGAAGTATGATCTGTGATGAAGATCATCCCAGGGTTTGTCCAGACTAGTCATTTCTTCAATTACTGCTTCATCAGAGGGAAAGACTAAGTATAACGAATCAGTGTTAGTGATAGAACCTTGAGCCCAAATAGGCTCTAGAAGCGGATTGACCTCTTGTGCAGGAGTTGGATCTGGGTTGGCTGAAGCTTGCTGGACTAAAGAGTACGCTACTTCAGCTGCGCAAAAGGGCATGGACATGCCCAAGTGCCCTGTCCCATCCATCGTGGTCGATGGGGAAGGAAGTATCCACAGATCGTTGATGTAAGTCATGTGGAATGCCGAAACTTGAAGAATATCAACCTTATGGTGATTGGATATAAACTTGACATCGCCTTAAGGGGCCGGGTAATCGAAGGTACCCATCAAAGATGGGCACAAACCAACCCCTATGTTGACCACACCTGGTTGAGGATTATCAATCATCGGGACCGTGGATGCCTCCAATGAAGGGTCAGGTCTAGAGAAAGACAATTGATCTATGGTCACAATCCATCCCTCCCATGGAAACAATAAGACCTAGAAAACTGTAGCAACCACAACTTGCATGACATAAGTCCAACTCCTTCCTAACAAGAGTTTATAGTTGAGGGGCGCATCGCCTACCTCTACCTCAACACACACGGTCTTCCCTCCTAACTGCATGGGGAAAGAGGGAATGATACCATGTGGTTGAAATGAATGACCATCGAAAGCAGTGAGGAGAGTAGGTGACAGAGACAAAACAAAACGGGTTGTCCAATGGCCTTCCAACATGCCAATGACATAACACATGTCGAGGCTCCCTCATCAACCCCCATGCGAAAGATATTCTGAGTAAAATTTTTCATGGGATAATCCACTACTATCGGAAATGCTACGTGGTAAGGCAGACGAGGTTTTAGGTCCGTTGTATCCAACATGATTGTACCCAGATTACAAGTCTCAGTAGATCCTGAAGCGGTTAGCAAGGCTTTCCTCTGGGAAGGGAAACTTTGGAGGACCTCCAAAGTGGACATTGCAAAAGGGTTTGTGATAAATCTTCCACAACAGAATAGTTCTGGGCGGCCCTTGTGTTTGGGTTGTGAGAATCTTTTTTGAACGCACCTTTGGGGATACGTGTCATTGTTTCGCCCAACGTCTTCTCAATCTGTAGAGGAAGAGATGGGAGTTCGACTTATTTTCCCTTCTTAGAAGTGCTTGGTTTACTATAGTCATGCACTCTAGTCGATAGAAAAGCATCACCTTTCACCATATATCTGTTCGCAGATGCGGGGTTGTTTGAAGATGGAGAGGGTCCTTGGCTGCCCCCTTCTGTGCTTGCAGAAGCTTGGGTTATATTTTTCCCATGTTGAAATGGATTGGTTAACACAGTAGGCTGTTGTTGCGTCACAAAATTTTGGGCTTCTGCAAGCCGAGGACATAGATGGGTCGGGTGGTCTTTCACACATAAGTTTCATGGATACCTCGCCTTCCGTTTCTCAGTGTTGTCCCCGCCAGCATTAACGGTAGGTTTTTTATCCCCTTTACCCTTCTTTTGTTGTTTTTTCTTTCCTTCAGGCTGTTGGGTGGCCTTTGGATTATTCGATTGCACTATGTGTACATTCGACGTTTTGGTAGGGGGAGCAACCAAAGTAGTAGTTTGGCTGGCCGCTGTGTGTTGTATAGACAACTGCTGCAACTGCTTCGTCAATTGCTCAATGAGATTTGTTTGTGATGAACCAACAATACCATCGGCATGTGGTCCAACTCTCTGTCTGGTGTTATCAAGTATTGAGCGTGGCACATTTGGAAAGATATCGTATAATAAACTAGACTGAGAATAGATTATCTCAAGTTGTTGAGCTTGTTAGCGCTCTGTAATTTGCCTAAGGCTGAAGAGGCAGTAACAGAGGCAACATCAAAACCACTTCGAGTCTTGGATCTAGCCTTCCAAGACTCAAAGAGGGATCTCTCTGTCTGATATAGATTTGTTTGAAGAGCATGTTAGGCTAGCTATGAAGAATATGGGTTTGTTTATGGATTTTCTGGTAGGAGCAGGGGAAAAAGGAACCATGGGCTATGGAGTCACAAACTGAGATTTAATAAAAAAAAAATCCTATAGACAGCTTTACAGGGCAAGGTAGGCAAATTAATAGATCTGGTTAAATTAAATGAGATGAAAGAGGGGGAAAAAGAAATGATCAATTAAGCAATAGAGCAATGAATATTTTTTCCACTGAATATCAGAAGAAAACATTAATATTATCCACAGCCAAAAACAGAGTGTATCTTACAACAAATTCTGCTCATAAAATTCTGTCGAATAATAAGGAAAGAAAACATATGGAGACAGAGAAAACAATTTACTGGAGGAGCACTTCACCAATATACTTGACACAAGAATCCTGTAACTGCTGCGACTGTATTATCTGAATTGATGAAAAAATACAGTTGGCTCTGTGAGCTGCTTTATAAAAACTTCATCATGGTTCCCTGACTGATCAACCTCTTTACATTAAAAATCATCTATATAAATAGGAGAGGTCTCCTCATCAAGTTTTGAGAGACGGTTTAACCGTCTCGGCCAAAAATAGCCACCACTCCCACAAAATTTGGAACAGTCTGCCATGAAAGACGGACCGGTTTTCTGCGAAAAAGGGTTCCGAAAAGAAGTGTTTTTCTCTTGAACGATGACACCTAGGAGAAAAATAAAGGAGGTTATTGTATATGGGCATGTTATGGACAAAAACCTCCTCCGGTTTCTCCAAATTCGTCCCCATCTGGTCGTAACAACTCCTGCAAGATCGAGACTGTAACGGAAAATTGAGAATCTGGAAAAATGGGCCCCGAAGATGGATTCTATTCTCCTTTATCGTAGCACTGTTGAAAAAAATGAGAGAGTTTTTTGTTCGTCAGCCCGTTATGAGAAAAAACCTCTCTCTGATTTTTAAAATACGTCTTCATTTGCCCATAATATCCTCCGGAAGACGACGTGCTGAACAGGCAAAAAATGGCAAAAATTGAAAAAGGTGGTTTTGTTTTTGGGAAAGAGGTATTCCGGACCCCCCCCGGAGGTGGTAAACAGTTTTAGGGGGGGTCCACAGGAATAGGATCATGCCACGTGGAGGGGGAGTGGTATTGAAAACTACTTCATTCCGGACCCCCCCTCTCGTTAAATTCCAGATAGTGAGGGGGGGTCCGGAATTTTTATGGACCGTTGATTAATTTGTATGGGATAGTGGATGGGGGAGATGGTGTTAAATGTGAGCGGGAGTCTATGTAAGTGGAGTGTGACGTGAGCTGTGGTAGGTGTGAGGGTAGACTTAGGTTAGTTTAGTTTTTTAAGTTTTGTTTTTTAATATTATATGTTATATTGTATTGTTCACGTTTTTGTGTTTTGTTTTATGTTTTGTTTGTTTTATATTTTATTTAAATGTTTTTATATATTATGTAGGTTTATTATAATATGTTTTGTTTTTTATATATATTTTGTTTATTATATTTAATTATTATATTTTATTTCTTGTTTTTTAAATTGTTTTATATTTTTATATTGTTTTTTGTATTTTCTTTTTATTTAATCCTAATTACTAACTTAGTTACTAACCTAACTATATTATTAACCATCAATTAATTAATTAATTAACAATTAATTTATTATTAATTAACCAACTAATTATTAACTAATCTAGCTTATTAAACTAACTACATTAAATTTTATTACTAGCATTATTGACTTAATGTTTTTATCCTAAGTCTCATTATTCAAGGATGGGTGACGGGCGAGAGGTAGTCAATAGGGAAACCAGACAAGGAAGTGAGGGTGCAGTGTGGATAAAGGATGCATCAGGGTGATGGGGAATCGAGCGAAAAGAATGGAGGGAAGAAAAAGGGATCAACCGAGCCAGACTTCGTCATCACGAGATAAACGCCAAATCAATAGTCGAAGAATTGAGTTGCCTATAATTATAGGACCCCAACATAGGCTCCACCTGGGGATGGCAGATTCTTTCAGGAGGTGTCAAGAACCATAGACCTGTGAATCATGCAGACCAGTGCTTTATCCATTGGGCTGGTCCCAAAACCTTATTCTACAACCTGTACTTGTTTTGATCTTGCAACTGAAACCAAATTAAGCTAAACACTGCTGAAAAAGAGATGCTTAGAATGCTAAGCTTATTCACATTCTCCTACCTACCCTATGCTACTGATAATTTTGTTAAATAAAATAATACAAAAATGCCAATGAAGCCAATCAAGTAGCTTCTGAGACCAGTGGAATGCTTGACTGCTTGTTAGCATAGTGAAAAGCGCAGCTTGACCTTTTGCCCATCGACTCAAAACTGCAAAGTGAAAAAGCCAGTGCCCAAAACATGATTGATCTTTATCATAGAGACCTCGACAATATTGAAAAACAAAAGTAATGTCAGAGAAAGATTGAGGCTCTACAGTGAGAAAATTCTCCATATAGGTAGCTACAGGATCAAGGTAGAAATGACATGTTCCTTGATTCTTGGATGGCATCTCTGGCACTGTATCTATGTTATCTTTATCCTCGTGCATTTCCTGACATGGCTGCAACTGCTTTGATGGGCTTTGTAATGTGACTTCTGCTGAACACACCCCTGTAGCTGACTGTCCTAACATATCCATATCATAGCAGCGTTTTATCCCATAGCTGGATGATGGGGGATGATTTTGACCCCACATGCCATCCAACCAATTAGCTATTGGATCCTGAAAAGACTGACAAGATTGCTGCATTGATTCGAATGATATTTCCTGACCTTTTATGTATTTATCCTTCAACTCTTTCCCAAGAGTCTCCTTCAAAATTTGAAATGAATTAAAGCACAATGGTACAGAGTTGTTTTGAATTAACTCAAAATTTGCCTCGGGCTTTAATCTTTCACCTGAAATTTGAAAATCGAAGTAGGTAAAGGGCTGCGACTCTGGGTTTAGAACAACCTTCACATCAACACTAGCATCTTCCCCCAATGGATCAGAACATTCTCCCTCTCTACTATTGACAACTTGCTTACAATTTCCCCTCAAAAATTGAAAAGAAGCGAAACATAAGGGCAAATATTTTTCCCTTACTCTGAAATTTTCTATTTCTTCCTCATTGCTGTCATGACTGTTGTGCGAGGGATGATTGTCACATCTGAATTGTAAATGATCTCCTTCCTGCCAATGACATGCTACTGATTTCTCTGAACAGTCAACCTCTATTTCAGCTTCATGATCATCATCATACTGGTCACACCTGGGTAAATCATCCATGGATGAAATGCCATTGAACATGCATATCATGTCAGCTGGTTGTTCCTCTACCAGTTGAGATGGAGCTTCATATTTGACTGTGTTGTGAATTGAATTCATGAAAGAATTATTATCCAAACCATGGTACCAAGGATGAGAAGCAAAACGTTTGGAAACAATGACCTTTTCTTTCTCTGAGATCAGTGGAACATGGTGTGTTTGGACAACAAGATCATCTTTCCTATTGATCCTCTGCATCATCTCCTCCATGGCACTGACCAAAATCTCCAGTTTAGCTTCTGATGACTTCAGCTGCTCCATTTCTTTGTCCTTTAATTTTGACCTCTTGGTCAGCAAGTTGGTCTCCACATCAACTGCAATGCTCTGCATTTCTTCAAGGCTTGTAGTGGTTCTTTCTCTTAACTGAAATGTCATCTCAGGATCGAAGTCATCTGGGTAATGAAAGTGAGCTGATCCTGGGGGTGGTCTTATATCAGTATGTATTGCATGATACACCTCATTGAATCTGGCTGAAAACTGATGTATTGTCTCCCCTGGATTTCTTTTCAAGTGGTCATACTCTTCTAGGAGGAGGAAAACATTTCTCATGACCACCCATCTATCTAGAAAAACTTGCATAAACTGATTAAAATTTTTGATGCTAGCAGCTAGAAGGTTCTTAAACCAATCTTTAACTTTACCTCCCAAGGACAGGGCAAACATCCTAATACAGACATCATCATCTTCAACCTCATAAAGGTCAAGGAAATCCTCAAGGTTTTGAATATGTTTTTCAGCGGTAATATGGGCATTCTTTCCATCAAACCTAGGCAGATTATTGATGTAAATGACAGGGAGGTCATGGAGAATGGGAGGCAAATCTAGAGGTTGATATCGGTCTGGGATTTTTGCAAGCACAGGAGATGAAGCAAGGGGCTTACGACCATCCAGAGGTTTTGCAAGAGTAGGAGATAAAGAAGGAGGCTTATGTCTCACTAGGATTTCTACAGATGCATCTGGGATGTGCACAGGAGTATGAGCATGTACATAATCTGCAATTTGAGGTTTAATCTATGGAGGCCCTTTAGGTTGAAAATGATCATCTTGAATTTCAACAATATACTCTGGACCAGGATCATGATAAGAGAGAAAGTAACTGCAGATGAAACCAACAATATCCTGAATACAGTTTGAGTTTGAATACCTGGTCTTTCTAGGCTGCTTGGTCATGTTTCAGGTTCTTCCTCCAGTGGAGTCTTCGAGTTGGCACTGTCTGGAGCTAATTGGAGTCGCCAGGTGAAAGATCTCAGCCTTCTTGTGTCTGGTCACTGTCCACCATCAATGACCAGATCTGGAGCTTTGAAGTGTACTACTGAGGAAAGTTCCCCAGTGGAGTCGTCATTCTGTTAGCGCTCTGTAATTTGCCCAAGGCTGAAGAGGCAGTCACAGAGGCAACATCAAAACCACTTCAAGTCTTGGATCTAGCCTTCCAAGACTCAGAGAGGGATCTCTCTGTCTGATATAGCTTTGTTTGAAGAGCATGTTAGGCTAGCTATGAAGAACATGGGTTTGTTTATGGATTTTCTGGTAGGAGCAGGGGAAAAAGGAACCATGGGCTATGGAGTCACAAACTGAGATTTAATCAAAAACAAATCCTACAGACAACTTTACAGGGCAAGGTAGGAAAATTATTGGATATGGTTAAATTAAATGAGATGAAAGAGGGGGAAAAAGAAATGATCAATTAAGCAACAGAGCAATGAAGAATTCTGCCACTAAATATCAGAAGAAAACATTAATATTATCCACAGCCAGAAACATAGTGTATCTTACAACAAATTCTGCTCATAAACTTCTGTCGAATAATAAGGAAAGAAAACATATGGAGACATAGAAAACAATTTACTGGAGGAGCACTTCACCAATATACTTGACACAAGAATCCTGTAACTACTGCGACTGTATTATCTGAATTGATGAAAAACTACAGTTGGCTTTGTGAGCTGCTTTATAAAAACTTCATCATGGTTCCCTGACTGATCAACCTCTTTACATTAAAAATCATCTCTATAAATAGGAGAGGTCTCCTCATCAATTTGCGAGAGTCGGTTTAACCGTCTCGGCCAAAAATAGCCACCACTCCCACAAAATTTGGAACAGTCTGCCATGAAAGACGGACCGGTTTTCTACGAACAAAGGGTTCCACAAAGAAGTGTTTTTCTCTTGAAAAATGACACCTGGGTGAAAAATGAAGGAGGTTATTGTATATGGGCATGTTATGGACAAAAACCTCCTTCGGTTTCGCCAAATTCGTCCCCATCTGGTCGTAAAAGCTCCTGCAAGATCGGGACTGTAACTGAAAATTGAGAATCTGGAAAAATGGGCCCCGAAGATGGCTTCGATTCTCCTTGATTGTAGTTCCATTGCCAAAACTGAGAGAGGTTTTCATTCTTCAGCCCGTGATGAGAAAAAATCTCTCTCGGATTTTTAAAATCCATCTTTGTTTGCCCAGACTATCCTCCGGAAGACGACGTGCTGAACAGGCAAAAAATGGCAAAAATTGAAAAAGGTGGTTTTGCTTTTGGGAAAGCGGT